>RJWM01012485.1:0-56440 GCA_004363535.1 Dasyprocta punctata | reverse complement strand
AAAAAAAAATAACAGAACAAAGTCAATCAAAACAAAGCAGTAGAACTGGTACAGAACTTCAAAGAAAGATACTAGAAAAACAATAGCTCCTATAGTATATCTTGTTACTTTCAGAATAGCTGACCATTCCATCAGGTATAGTAAAATCAAACCAAAAACAAAGCACAATAAAACCAATAAAAACAGAATATGAAATAAAGCAAAAAAAATTAATCAGAATAAAGCAAAACAGTGAGAACAATACTGGGCCTCAAAAACAAGACAGAGGAGAATCTCCCATATTTGTTACATTGCATACTATCATCTTCCCAAGAGATGCTCAGACTGCCAGCTCCAGGCCTACAAAATCAACTGAACAATACAAGCATTTAGTTGCTTTATGTACCACAGTTGCTATCAATTTAGCCAGTCCTCCCAACCAGCAGGTTGCTTGGGGGCGGGTCTTTGATACTTAGCCCATGTGCCAGTAGGTCTACAAGAGGCACATCTCTTTCTCCTCCTGGCGTCCACGCCAGTCGCGCACACTCACCAGGAAGCCAAGCTAGTTGTCTTCTGGTTGGAGCCTCCCTGCCCAACATGGTGGGTTCTCGAGAGGCACGTCTCTTTCTCCTCATTATGTATTTCTAAAGTGTACTAATAAATTTAATTTTAAAAAGGATGATTTCAAATGAAAGTGAAGAGGTAGGTACTTTCCAGGAATGGTAATCACTCAAGAGTCAAGAAAAAACATTATTTGGATAGGAAAGAGTTACTCATGTTTATAAGCTGAGGGGGAAACACTAAAAAGAATAAGAGAGACAAAAATCAGGAAAACAGAAGATCAGTTGAATCAAGTTTCTAAAATATTAAGTGTTCAGAGTTCCACATATTAGGGAAAGCAATCAGACTTGAACATGTCAGAGGCATCACATCCAGAGACTCACGGAATGCCAGGGACTGGTAAGACACAGAAAGACACAGGGTGAGGGAGGAATGAATTAAGCATGGTTCCACTCCAAATAATTGAATTTCCTTGATAAAGTAGGAGGAAGTGGGGGGGGTGGTATTAGTTAAGGAGTGGGGACCTTTCTAAAGAGTCATAAAGGACAGGACTAAGGCTTTGCATGTGGCATAGCGAGTCCAGGTGATAGGGACTCTTTCCCAAGTGGTACTTGACCACCCAGCATGAAAACAAAAAAGTCAGCTGCCAGGTAGCTCTGGAAACAAGGTTTCTAGCCACACTGTACAGGATGCAAAAAAAAAAATTAAGTGCACAGCTATCAGAGTGGTGTAGGCTGGGCAGTGAGGAGGAGATGTAGTTGGAGAAAATTTAGGGAATCCATGAGCAGTTTCACGGGAGCAGGAGAATGAATGCTCTGCTTGTGCCCCTTTGTCTCTTCATTCTGGCAAGGAACCTACGTGCCTCTGCCTGCTGCAGTGACTGTTACAAACAGAAAACCAAAATAAAACAGAGGGAGAGGACGCGTGATTTCAACATTTCTTTAATATTTTTCTTAAAAGATAATAATCATCTAAATCACTCCACAAAAGGCCTTTTCAATTCTAAGACTGAGAACAAAATTATGCTTAAATGTTTAATTAATGTTTTTTATAGCCAGCATATTTTAGAAAAGTGAAATTTATGATACAATGAAGGACAATTTTTCATATTCTGTGCATCTAATATATAGCACACCAGGGCCTCCAGTATAATAAATAACTTCTATTATTTCACAGGACTTGTGTATGCAAACTTGTGTGAGGCTAACATAGTACTGAATTTCAAGTTCAAAGAGTTAGTGCAAACCTTTGGCAAGTCACTTCATCCTTCAGGACTCAACTTTCAGACTTATAAATTGACAAGTAGGGATAAATCTCCAAGTTTTATTCCACATTAAAAAACCATAAGCATAATTTAGCATTTTAAATTATTGTACAATCTGTAGATCTAACCCTTTCTTATCTGTACAGGAAATAGAATTCATTTTCCTGCAATTTCCTCTCAGTTTCTTCACTTACTATCCCAATTTACCCCTTAGCAGTTTCATCCCTGGAAGCCCAGAAATTTTGTTTATCCTTGTCTCAGTTCATTTACTGCAATTATAACAAAATATTTGGCTCTGGATAACTTAGAAAGTAAAGATTGTCTGCTTGGCTTGCAATTCTGATGGCTAGAAGGAACAAATGGCAGACACTGCCCATCCGGCAAAGACCCCCTGGCTGTTATCCTGTTATCACAATGCTATGCAGACCGGAAAGGGAATGGGCTGCATGCAGAAGTGGCCAAGCACGTGGGTGGCCTTGCTTTATGACAACTATTCTCTCAAGAGGTAATTGACTCTATGAGACCTGCATTCATCTCTTCTGGGGTAGTATCCCATGACCTAGTTGCCTTCTGCTAGGCCCCGCACCTGAGCCCCTCCACCTCTCAACCTCAGCATACTGGGGTACAAGCTTCCAGCACATAAACCTTTGGGGGATGACTCAAGCCAAAGCAACCCTTTTGCTACCACTCCTTTAGGAGGAGACTCCATATTCTGTGTTTTTTGGAACCACGCCTCTGGCTTCAGTAGGTGAATGTTCTGCAGTAACTTCTACACATCTCAGTTTAGACTGATGGCTGAAGACATGATCAGAAAATGCACAAAAAGCATCTATTAGAATGCCTGACATACAGCAGGCCTTCAGTAGAGTGTGCCCGACACATCTGATATCATGGTATATGGGAAATAATCAAAACTCAGCATTATTTTTGTCCCCTAGTTAGATATTTCTCCTGCCACCAGATGAAAACCCATATGACTCTTGGATTACAGAGCCCAAAGTAAGTATAAGTCTTAAAACAGCCTTGATTCAAAGAGTCCAGTTCCAGTAGATTAGTCAGTTCTTTCCCCTGCATTCAGAAGATGACTTGTTTCATTGCTTGGATGCTTACAGCATCCGGGAGCACAAAGGGAAGGAAAAGCGAAGAAGAGGTAAAGGGGAGAATGGCAAAGTTCTTGCTTGATGATGACTGACACGGTTCTCAGTAAACCTGGCAGGTAGTTAATGCTGTCTCTTGCCCCTCTAGAAATTTCCTTGCAATGATTGCAAGCTGTGCTTTTCCTTAAAAAATATTCCTGGTGTGGATCATGCACATTTTCCTTTGACTAGCCACTTCTCTTCCCCCGTCAGCTTTTCATTTATTATTCTACTTCCATGTTTGACCCTTGGGTCCATTTGCCCTTGGGAAGATCCCTTGCCACTATCCAACAATTTACAGGACACATAAAAGTTACTGAGTAATATTTCATTAGGATTTTCCAGCTTCCATTTATGTACAGTATGTTGGGGAAAATGTCACTCCCATTTTAAATACAAAAATTTTAAAAACTGAATTCTCCATGTCAAGTCTTCTCTTGTGCCCATCAGAAAGCAGAAGTAACAGGCAAAAAAGCAGCCTAAAATTTAAGGAAAGAAAGATGTGTCCAAAGAGAGACAATGAGAAAAGTGAATTATCCACAGCAGAGCACCTCGGGAAAACAAGGCCCCCATGGAGTGGGTAGGAAGACTGCAGCTAAACCTTCATAATGGATTGATAAGTGTTAATGACCTACACATTTTGATAATTTGATACAGCATTAGAATATGGAACCTGTGGAAGCTACAGACATGGGAATTTGCACACACTCACAGGCCTTTTTCCATGGATTTCATAGTGTTAACAAGAAAAACCGCAGCCAGGATAGAAGGCAGAGACAGCTTACAATGGAAGTGAGTGTGTAAGAGAGAGAAACCAGAGCCCTACAGAATGAAATGGTATAGATGGGGTGGGGTGAGGGGGCAGCAAACCCACAAGGCACAAGTAAAATCTCTTGAAGTCAGGGAAAGAGAAGGAGAGTAATCTCTGCTCCTGGGGCAGGGGCAGGAAAATGCCTCCTTCACGAGAGAAAGCATAAAGCAGTTTGTCTGCTGAGGGAAACCAGCAGATAACTGAGCCCCAAGATGCAGGGACATAGGCTACACCAGGGTACTGGGGAAAACAGAATGCTTCTTCTCTTCTGCCAAATGTCTAGTGACAATCTATTGAGGGGGAAGGAACAGGAGTATGGCAAAAAAAAAAAAAAAAAAAGAAAAAGAAAAAACCTCTCACAGGCACAAGTCACAATGGAAGTGTAAGGCCAACGTACCATAAGCAAAGCAACACTAATTGCCAAAAGTTGAACAAAACTGGCATGTGGATATGCTGTGATATACAGTATCCATATCATCAAATACTAACTACTTCACAATAAACTAAAGCCAACTATCAGTCCCAACATGAATATGACTGGATCTCACATGATTCACAACAAGTGAAGAAAACATACAAATGTGTGAGAAAAAAGCAGAAAACTCAAGAAAAAATGGGCAAAAGATTGAGTGTACATTTCACAAAAGAGAATAGCCAACATGATAACAACGAAAAGATGCTTGTAGTAATTACTCTAAATGCAAGTGAAAAATGAAAGGAGGTATCACTACTCAGCCAACAAATTAACTGAAATCAAGGATTCACAATATCAATGCTGCTGAACATATGGAGCAACTGAAACTGGCTGCAAAGTGTATATAACCACTTTGGAAAACTATTTTGGCAATATTTACTACAGTTAAACACACCTAAACCTTATGACCCAGCAATTTTGCTCCTGCGTATCTGTCCAAACAAAATGAGTGCATATGCCTAATAAAAATACATGCCAAAGAATGCTTCATAGTACCACTAGCATAATAGCAAAAATCTGGAAAAAATGAAAATTTTCATTAACAGAAAAACATAAATTGTGTGTCACGTAAATGATGAGATGCTACACAAGAATGAAAAGGATTATAACATGCAATGAAACAGACATTAGGATCAGAAAAAGCATAAAGAATTTATGCTGTATGATTTGATCTGCATCAAGTCTGGAAGACAAAACTCATCTATGATGAAGTCAGAAGAGTGATTTCAGGTGAGAGTAGTGTTATGAATTGTACCTGGTTGTCTCACCAAAACCTCCTCATAGGAGGAGGGCTTTTCAGAGGGTACTGAATCTAGAGTTTGTTACTGATTGTTGGTCCAGTGCTGGGATTAAGGTTGTGAGTGCTACACCTGCCCTAGGGTTGGTAGCCTCCATACAATGTAAGCAACCAAAAGAGGTTTGTCTCTCTCTCTCTTCCCACGCTTGCTTTTGCTGTTTTCCACCCCTATGAACTGTTGCCCCTCTGCCATGTGCTACTCTGCCATGGAACCAGTCAGTTATGGACTGAAATCTCCACAGACTATAAACTAAATAAACCATTCCCCCTTTAACTTTGAGTGTCAAGTATTTTGTTGCAGCAATGAGACAAGTAACTAAGACAGGTAGTACCTACTAAGAAGAGTGATGAGGGAACCTTCCGAGCTGCAGGAAACATTCTATATCTTAATCTCCATGGTGTTTACATGAGAGTGTATATAAGCAAAACTTCATGTAATGCCATACTTATGTACCATGCACTTAATTGCATATGTTACTTCAGTATAACACAACACAACACAACACAACACCATACAATGCAACAAAGCATAACACAACACAATCCAATACAAAACAAAGAATATATACTTGCAGAATAGCTCAAGGGTTAATGTTAATATGTGCAAACAGAGTAAAAACTGACTAGGAGTACAATAATTTTTTATGGCCCTGTGTTTCCTATCAGTCTACAATGGAGGATAAACGTTCAGTAGATCTGTTGTCTGTGGTAAGATCGACTTCAATGTGGCTTCTATGCTTTGTAGGCCCCAAACTTATGAAATGTAAAAAGAAATAACTTCTAAAAATCATACAGAGCAAGCAGTTTTCCTCTAATGTTTTAAAACAGAGACATTTATTTTTGCATGCTACTAATTGCTACATAATAATGTTTGCCAGGTTGTTCTTCTTCTCTCAAGAGAATAAAATTTCTTGTTGTGCCATCATTCTCCTACCACATCATTTATTATTAAATGAAGACTTGTGCACTTTACTGTGCACTTTATGCTGTACCTCAAATACCAGTTGTTTTACCAGCTGTCAACACTCCTAGCGGAGCATCAGGCCTCCAAGACTCCAGCACCTGTGGCCAGTCTGGGGCCAGCATTCACTCCCAACACAGCTATTGCTCATGCTTCCACTCTGCCACAGAGGCAGCTCCACTGTATTTCCCCACAAGCATCAGACACCAGCCCTCAGTCCTTCCAACTAAGGGTGAGCCGCGAGGCCCTCTTCCCAGGTCTGAGAAGGAAAACTCCACTCCTCTCCTGGACCTACTGAGGCTCCTACACAGCCCAGCAAGCTTGCTCCTACGTATCTTCACATGAATCCTTTCCCTTTCCTGTAACTTGACTTTTTCATATCTCCAATGTGAATGAGAAGTCCAAGAATCTTTTAAAATTATTTTGATTAATGAATGTTTGATTCAGAATTAGACAGTTACACTATGACACATTCTGCAATGGCACACAGCATCTGACTCTGGTCTGCAGCCTGCATGGTTGAGTGTTGAACATTTCCCTCAAAACTTCAGTGTAGTAACTACTGTGAAGATAGTGATACACTGTGTATTAACCACCATTTTATTCTTTTATTATTTTGTTGTGAAAGCTTGTTTTATTTTTTCATAAAATTTTAAAAAGCCAAGTAAATTTAAATGTTAACATTCTGTTATAGTAACTTTAGGTTGAACTTTACGAAATTGTTGATTGTTAACTATACAGGGTCTGAAGAATTATAATTTTATATATTCAAGCAAACAGTTTTATTCAAGATAGGCTTTGCAGAGAAACAAAACCTTAGGTTGGATTTGAACAAAGGGAAAAGTAGGTTCTTAGATGAATACCTAGGCAAATAGCAAAAACCCCAAGAAACATCTTACCTTGGCTTTCAGATCAGCACACAAATCCTGTTGTTTTTTCCTGTCCTTTGCCAATGTGCTTTCCATGTCATAAGTGGCAGAGGCCTCAAGGAGGGTCAGTGCTGCTTTCTGTATAAAGGCTTTCCTATTCTTATTCCAATTTTCTAACAAAATTCTCCTCTGATCACTAGCAAAATGATATTGGTAACAATATTTTTCATGTTCAACCTGAAAAAATAGCAGATAGTGAACACTTGTCAATATGAAAATGGGCCTATATTTTATGTCATTGCTGTAAAAATGAATAAAATTAATTATAACTAATGATTTTGAAAAACTGAACATAAACTACTTAGTAGTAAATACAATAGTAAGAAATCAGGTACAAGCTTCAACTTTTAGAGCATGTATCTAACTGAGAATAAGTCAATTAATGTGTGTAAGTCCTTGGTTTACTCAAGTAAAATAGAATCTGATCAAGTGGCCTCAAAAACAACTTTCACTTCATAAAAATGAGAAGGAAAATAAGGTGCAATGAATAGAATAGAATATTTCTCCCAATGAACAATGGTTTTTAATAACACCGCATATAAATCAGTTTTGACACTTACAGTGCTTCATTCAGACATGAAAATAAAAATTTTAAATTGTTAAATAACCTAAAAATTCAGTTTTATCCTTAATTATACTAACACTCAGATTCTTATGATTAAAGCAAACATAGCAGTAAAGCAAATATAGCAACCCTAACACGAAACCAAACACTAAACCTAATCCTAACCCTAAAACGTAAACCTAACTTGAACCCTAACCCCAACCCTAACTCTAAACTTAACCCTAACTTCAAATCCTAACTCTAACCCTAACTCTAATCCCAACCCTAACTCTAACCCTCCCACCCTAGCCCTCCCCATCCTATGCTCTCGAAGGACATGACACCTTCACATGAGTCTGCTTCTTTCAGCAGTGACTCTCAGCCATGAGAAGTATCAGAATCTTGAGAGGAAAGGGCAGGAATGAAGAGAGCTTGAGTGGTTTGAAAAAATCTCACAGGGTTTCTCAAAAGCTCCTCATGCAAAAGTGTCTTTTGAAGTTGACACTTGCTGATCTAATAATTCTTTACTTTTTTCTAACATAGACCACATCTCTGAGTTTGATGTATTATTTAAGTCCTAAATAGTGTGAGAAAAGAAGCTACAAGCAGGATAAGGTGTGCCCCATCTAATATAATACTTTAGGCATGACTGATTAGGTATGTAATGAAACAGACTATGCTCTCACTGAAACCAAGTATCAGCTGCCAAAATCTGTTCTTTACACTTCTTAATTTTGTCACATAAATCTGAAAATATACTTTACATCTATTAGCATTAAGAAAAGAAGCATACACTATGCAGAAACATATACTAATCAATCCAATGTAGAAAGCAAATATAAAACACTATCATGTTAATAGTAGGAAAACAAAAAGGTACAAAGTTCATGATGATAGCTGGTCACAGAAGCAAATTAATTTATAAGGACACAAAGCGGGCTCTACTTCAATAAATTGAGAACTTTTTAATTTCCAGAGTGAATTATGTATTACACAACAGGTATCTATTATAGACCGTAATTAAAATGAATACTCATCGGGGGAGAATAAAAAGTATGGGACAGGATGGTCACAGTAGTTGCATGAACTTTGCTTCTGCTTCTTTGAAAATTAAAGATAACAGTAGTGTTTCTCTTACCCACTATGATACATGCTAAAGGAGTTTCTACAGCATGACATAGGAACTTCTATACATATGATTGTTGTAACTTGCTTAATTTAAAACAATTACAAAAGTAGGTAGTCAGTAATTATTGACCAATAAAACAATTCAACCTGCCAATATGAGGGAAAGATTTAGCACTCACCAAATCATGTCTAGATTTGTGAGGAAAATATCTTTGTAACATGTCCAGATACAGAGTTCTTCTGCCAATAAGATCTCCAGGATATTGATCTAAAACAGCCTGGTAAATCCAGCAATCTTCCTCACTTAGTTGAAAGTTTCTGATGGCAACAAAAATGTTACAATATACAGTTGAGGAATCATGAATTTTAAGGCAACTCAAATTTTTCAAGGTATTTCCAAGTGATAATAATTACATAAATAAGGAATTTTTAAACATTAGCTAAATTTCATGTCTATTACAGAAAAGTTTCTAAACTCTAATACAATGGTTCTTTCAATCATTTATTTGGTATTTTCATGAGGGCCAGGCATAATATGAAGCAGCTCATGAAATACAGTATTTTAAAAAAATATTTATTCTACCTTGCCTACCAGTATTTTAAAAATCATGACCAATGAATAAAATAAATTAACACTGGAAAATAGATTATAATGCAAACAGATTTTAAAGGATTTTTTCCTTATTCAACAAAGTAACTACATCTAGGCTGGAGAGAAATACAAATGTAGACAGATGAGCAATTACATAAAGGAAAATAAAGACAACCTGAGCAAGGCACTTACTTAAGATTTGACTTAAAAGACTAGTCCAAATGATCTTTTACTTTATTCTCTTAACTCCTTGATTTGTGAGAATAATACTAAACATTGGTATGAAGAGATAACCAATGGTGCTATGCTTCAGATCACTAAATAAATCATTTGTAAAGTTAATCCTTGCAAGTTGTTTTCCCAATCACACATTCATGGTGCACCGAAATGTTCTTTCTTTTCAGAACATCATAGGCACTGACATACATACAAAGTATTAGCAAAGTCCTATGCAAAGTGAAAGGTTGTATTAACAGCTTGAATTCTAAACTGAATTATGCTTGTTTATATTCTGAGCTTATTAGCATATTATTATTCCCATTTAATAAATCAGAATAATCAAATACAGATGCAATCAGAGAAGATATTATTAGCAATAAATATTTCTTTGCCTCAAGACGAGGACTTGTCATTGTTTATTTATACTATAATGATGGTCTTACACTTTCAAGTTAATTGTGCAACTCAAAAATATTTCATGTCTATTTTTCTGAAAAAATACTTGAAAGTTTAAAACAGAATAAACACACTTTATGTCAGTGACACCAATAGAAATTTTAGTCTTAATGCAAGGTTACCTTGTTTCTGCCAAATACTTCATTGTTTATCAAGTGAAAAAAAGAGAAAAATTCTTTTTCAATGAAGAAAATCTATCTGCTCTATGATGGGGAAAAATAAAGGATTGAAAGTGTTCTACCAGGAAGAAGAATACTTTGCATTTCTTTGATCTGACTCAATAATCTAATGAAAAGAAAGAATTTGAGATGAATTCAGGAGAACTTCTGGAAAGATGATGGAGTGGTGAGCAGTAGAGAAAGAGCCTGTCCAAGATATGGTGTCCAGACACTGGAATATAGCAATGTGAGAAAGAGAAGAAAGAGACAAATTGGTGCCTTGGACCCAGGAAGGATCTGAAGTGAGAATTGAAACCCACAGGGAGAGTAAGTAAAAAGAGAAACTTCAACAAAGAAGGAGATGGCAGGCAGCACTTTCTCCCTGAGCCCAGACTCACTGGGCAGCAGGTAGCTCAAAGCTGCAGATTCAAGGTGACTGTGTCCCCCCAGAGGCCTCCATAGAAAGACAAACAGTGGAAGGGAGTAGTAGACATGGGGGCCTACAGTGGCTGGTGAGTGGTGTGGGGGTTCAGATGTCTTGCAGGAAACAGCAATTGGCTGTGAGCCATCTTGTAGTGGGGCCAACTGAGCTCAGAACTCAGAACAGCTGCTGGCTCCATCTAGTAGCCCCCAGCTGAGTTGAGGCCCACAGAAGCCACACCAACTGCTGCAGGTTGGATGGGTCTAGTTCCAGCCTCATGGTCAGAAACCAGCCTGAACTTCATGAGAATTAAAGGTGCAGGCTCCCTGGGATTATTCACCATGCCAACATAAAGATACTGCTGGCGTACTGGGATTAATCAATACAAATCTGGACTTTGCCCACAATGCCCATAGTGACAGCAGAGATGCATTTTGAGGTGAACCTCTCTCTCTCTCTCTCTCTCTCTCTCCCCCTCTCTAATTTTGTTTTATTTTTTATTCATTGCTTGTTATTTTTTTATGAGTGTAAATATGGTTTCTATGTTTCTAGTTTTTTCATGGTTGTTGCTTTGTTCTGTGCTTTTTATTTCTTCTTTCTCTCTTTCCCTCCTGTCCTCTGCACCCAAAATTTGCATGATCTTCCTTTGTCCTCCAGCCTTGCTTCTAATCTCATTTCTCTTCTTCTATTTTTCTATTTTTCCCCCAAAACCTCTTTTAAATTTTTTCCCCTAAAGATAAAATTGTCAAATTGAGACTTATTTACTGCATATAATTTTCTGGTTTGTTTTAAAGTTTGTTGCATAACCACAAATCTAGTTCATATGGTTAAAGGTGACAAATTAATAGTTACCTCAATTTGTCATTTTCTAGACTGTGTTTAATGCTATTGTTATTGCTGGTTGTACCACATTAGCCAAGTTAACAGAATTGTTCTAATCAGTTGTTCTTCCTCGTATACCAAGACTGAGATTGCCTAAGGATCATTAAAAAAAAATACTGTAGGTCAGTGCCAAAGAGCCATGGGCTGGGCTAAGTAGACAGCAACTTCTCATCACCAATAAATTGAAGAGGTATGATTTTGCAATAGACTCAAAACCCAAAAGCCAGCTACACTTAGAAGACACCTCTGAGAAGTAATCATTTCCTAGGGGTCTAAATACTAGCAATAAAGCAGCTCACCATAGGCAATTTATAAGCATCAACCCAGGAATTAAACTTAAAAAACAGAATATGAGAAGACACTTAAACAAGATACAATCCCAGATGTCCAACTCAACAAAAGCAAACCCATGGGGCAGTGAGGTGGGACAATCTAAAACCCACCCACTTGGCCTCTCTGAAGTAGTAATGGTAGAAGTAACAAGGCAAATGGATGAAGCAATAGAAAAAATCAAATCAGAAATAATTTCTCAAATAACTACAGAGATAGCAACCATAATGAAACATAATCAGTGACTCTAGAGGAGATACAGATTTAAAAAAAAATAGAGGAGCTTAGGAAAATGTTGGAAACCATATATTCCAACATAGGAGAGAAATGAAATTCATAAAACAGATTCAAACAGATATCCAGGAGATTAAAAATTCTATTAAAAGTATACACAGCAGGATGAGTCAATGTGAGGACAGAATATCAGATATAGAAAACAGGATTGCAGTTAGCAATCATAAAAAGAAATATTTCTTCAAAATATCCACAAGAGACCACAAGAAATCAATCCAGCAGTTCCTTGATGATGCAAAGAAGGATATAATAAAATTTATTGGAGTCAATGAAAAAGCAGGAGATAGTGCAAATGACATATGAAACCTGTTCACAGATGTCACGGCAGAAACTTCCCTGGCAGGGTAAAAGAATTTGACATACAGATAAATGAAACATAGAGAACTCCAATTACCCACAATCAAAAATACCTACAGCAAGGCATATAATAGTCAAGACTCCAAAAATTCAACACAAAAAAAGAATATCAAAATATTAAATTTTTCTGTTATGAAAAGCAAACCACATATAAAGGAAAGCCCATCAGAATCACAGCTGACTTCTCAACACAAACCCTCAAGTCAAGGAGAGCCTGGAGTGAAGTATTTCAAGCCCTAAAAGAAAACAACCTCCCAAGATCCAGATTGATATACCCCACAAAACTATCTTTCAGAACTGATGGAGAAATAAGATACTTCCATGACAAAGAATATCTGAGGAAATTCATGGACACCAAACCAGCACTCCAAAATGTTCTGAAAGACATTCTAGAAAGAGATACTAAGGACTACCACTCCTTGAATCCCAAAAGAATGAATCCACCAGTCAAGGCAAACAAGTAAACAGGGGGAAAAAGGGGAACCAACAATACGAAAATAACATGACAAGGATAAATCAATACATTTCAGTTATAACATCAGTGTTAATAGTCTCAATTCACTAATCAAAAGAAAGACTAGCAGAATGGATCAAGAAGCAAGTTCCAACAACTTGCTGCACACGAGAAACACATTTAACTCAAAAATAAATTCATAGACTGAAAGTCAAAGGGTGGAAAACAATATTTCATGTAACAATAATCTGGAAAAAAGCAGTGGTAGCTATTCTATTTGCAGACAAACTGAATTTCAAACTAAGACCAATTAAGGGAAACAAAGGAGGTCACTATATCTCTGTAAAGGAAACAAACCAAGAGAAAGAGATAAGAGTCATAAATATTTACACAAATACCAGTGTACCCAACTATATAAAACATATATTCTTTTTTTTTTTTTTTTTTTTTTGCGGCACCGGGGATTGAACTCACAGCCTTGCGCCTGCTAGGGCAGGCGCTTAAGGCACTGAGCCAAACTCCCGGCCCTTATAAAACATATATTAAAGGACATGAAAAATCAAATAAGCACTAACGCAATTGTATTAGGGGATCACAATACCCCACTGTCACAAATAGATCAACTAGACAAAAAAAAAAATCAAAAATGAACTATTAGAACTGAGCCAAACATTGAACAAATGGACTTAGCAGATGTCTACAGAGTGTTCCACCCCATGGCACCAGAATACACATTCTTCTCAGATGTACACAAGACAGTCTCCAAAACTGAACACATATTAGTTCATAGAACATGTTTCGGTAAATGCAAAGGAACTGAAATTATCCCATGCATATGATCAGACCATAGTGGAATGAAGTTGGAAATCAATGGCTAAAGAAACATCAAGAACTTCATAAACACATGGAAATTAAATAACAACCTCTTGAACAACCAATGAATCACCGATAAAAGTAAAGAAGAAATTAGAGGACAGGGATATAGCTCAGTGGCACAGCACCTGCCTGAAAAGAGTGAGGTCCTGAGTTAAAAATAAAAAAGAAAGAAAGAAATTAGATAGTTTCTATAACTAAATTCTAACACTAATACAACATACTGGAACTTATGGAACACAATGAAAGCAGACCTATGAGGGAAATTTATAACCGTGAATATCCATATCAAGAAAGCTGAGTGAGCTCAAATAAACAATGTAATATTGAACCTCAAGCTTATAGAAAAATAAGAGCAAGTCAAGTCCAAAGCTTGTACAAGGGAGGAAATTACAAAGATCAGAACATAAATTAATGCAATGATTGAATGCACCATGTATTTCAGTCTGCCTGTATTAGCTCTGCAAAGGCTTCTGCAAATAAAGCATTTCAAGTAGAAAAATTAAGCTAGACAAAAGATGAGTTGAGTGTAGTTGAGTGTAGTTGGCCCTTCAAACACACTCAGGTTCTCATGGACATTATCTCAGGTTCTCTCTCAAAGACCTCATTAACATGAAAGCATTTTAAAAACAAAATTAGCTACGCAAATTCTCCAGTACCACCACATAAGCAACAACAACAAAAAAAAGACTAGGACTACAGACCATGCCTTCATTAATATTTTAATTTTTCTATAGTCAAAGGTCCTTAACACAGTTTGTAATTTCCACATTTGTTTGATAAAAAATGTGAATGTGTGTGAGATGGTGTGTCCTCTGGAGGGGAAAGTGGTGGAACCTAGATTCAACAAGTTTCCTGTTCTTTTTAATTCCTGTTCACCTATAATGAGATTGGTGACTTCATACTGCAGATTGCTTTTCTTTTCTTTCTTTCTTTTTTTTTTTTTTTTTTTTTTTTTTTTTTTTTTTTTTTTTTTTTTTTTTTTTTTTTTTTTTTTTTTTTTTTTTTTTTTTTTTTTTTTTTTTTTTTTTTTTTTTTTTTTTTTTTTTTTTTTTTTGTACCAGGAATCAAACTCAGGGCCTCACACTTGTCAGATTCTTTTATTAGTCTCAATTTCCATCATCAAGATGTGAGTCGTGGCTGATAACTCATGGATCGTCCTCCCTTCTATGGAGACTTGCCCTGGACTACTTGGGAACTGTCTCAGCCCAAAGATGATTCTCCCATCCTCTCTCCTGAGCTAGTTACAACCAATGGCTAACAGACATAATATACAGAAGGTCAGCCCACTTGGTTTCAGATGAACCAACTGCTGTAAGTGATACCAGTCTGCTTAGGGCAGACTGCTCCCTGCTTAGCACTTTCCCCTCTCCATTCTGTCTCCTTCCCAAACCTTCCTCAGAGAGCATTCTCCAACAAATCCTTTGTTCCAGGACCCCTTGTCTCAGTTTCGTTTCTGCAGGACTTCACTTGAGATAATTGACAAGCAATTCTACCCATAATTTTCAAAAATAGTTTAAATCTTCTGGTAAATGGAGAAATACTTTTAAACTAATTGCTTTGATGATCTGTTCTACTGAATGGTGGTAGAAGATTGTGGCTGTCTTCAAAGAGAAAGTGCGAATAACAAACATTTACAAAAACGCTTTCAAATAAAAGCACACATTAAGCAGTGTACACTGCTATAAATAAATACACCAGCAGGAGAATTTGTGGCACTCTGAATTTTTATAGATTGCATAAATGTATTAATTAGGTAGTATTTTAGTAGTATCATTAAAAATCACTTAAACATACAAAACAACTGTAAAACATTAAAACTAGATATTTCAAACCAAGTATGCCATGAACAGAGATGACATCCACTTTGACCTCATTGATTTGAGAATCCTCAGATGCCAACAATTTTTTTCTAGTTACCACAGTTACACAAATTGTAAGTCATTTTTCTAGCGCATGTAGAATAAAAATGAAAAACATGCTGAGAAGAAATGACATATAAATACTCACAATATTATTATTTTTAGCATATTTATAGCAGTTTCCAGAGCTGCAGGCTTAAATCTTGAGGCAAGTGTTCACATAGGCAATAATTATAGCATGGTCATACATTTCCACTAGAATGCTGCTTGTGAAGGAAGGAGAAAATACCCACCATTGCACATCTATCCTGTATGCACACTGAGTCTTTGCACAGGAATAGCTAAACATAATGGCCTCTTCACAATAACTGGGCAGCCATTTCCTAGAAACAAGGCCTTTTAGCTTTTAAAATAAAATATTCACTATATCTGCATCTTTAAATTTAAATCTGGACATTTATCTTTTCTGTTCTAACCACCATATTTTCTTTGTACAGAATATATATTTATGACCAAGATTATCCTTTACCTTTTGAAGTTCTTATTTAATTTAACTGCTTTCCTAGGGATTATCATAACAAACTAGCTAAATTACACACACGTAATGAGAATTATTCTGATTCTTCATCAGTGTTCTGAACTTGAAAAATGACTACAATTTTAAAGCTATTTTGAAAGAAAACTTTTTTTAAATTTTTTTTAAAAAGAACAAAACCAAGCCGGACGTGGTGGCGCACGCCTTTAATCCCAGCACTCGGGAGGCTGAGGTAGGCGGAGCGTTGTGAGTTCGAGGCCGGCTTGGGCTACAACGCGAGCGCAAGGCCTGCCTGAGCTACATAGTGCGACCCTGCCTCAAAAAACCAGGGTCGGGAGTTTGGCTCAGTGCCTTAAGCGCCTGCCCTGGCAGGCGCGAGGTTGTGAGTTCAATCCCCGGTGCCGCAAAAAAAAAAAAAAAAAAAGAACAAAACCAAACAAAATGAAACAGAAAAAAGCCAATCAAAACAAAACAATGAGAGCAATACAGGACTTCAAAACAAGACAATAGAAAATCAACAATGGCTATCATAATGCTTCATGTATCTTTAAAATAGCTGTCCATGGGCCAGGAATATAGCTCAGCAGCACAGCACCTGCCTGGCAAATGTGAGGTCATGAGTTCAATCCCTAGTACCAAAAAAAAAAAAAAAAAAAAAAAAAAAAAAAAAAAAAAAAAAAAAAAAAAAAAAAAAAAAAAAAAAAAAAAAAAAAAAAAAAAAAAAAAAACAGAACAGAATAAAACCAATCAAAGCAAAATGATGAAAATGATACAGGACTTCAAAACAAGATAATACAAAATCAACAATGACTACCATGATATATCTTGTTATTTTCAAAATAGCTTCCCATAACATCAGGCATAATAGAATCTAACAAAACAAAACAAAATAAAATCAATCAAAGCAAAACAATGAAAATGATACAGGACTTCAAAACAAGGTAATAGGAAATTAACAATGGCTACCACCTTCCCTTTTTTTAAAATTTTATTTTAAAGAGGATAAAACCAAGGAAAATAAAACAGAATAAAACCAATAAAACCAAACCAGTGTAAGTGATACAGGACTCCAAAACAATACAAAATCAACAATAGTTACCATAATGCCTCTTCTTGTCTTCAAAATAGCTGCAGATACCTTCAGACATAGTAAAAACAAAACAGTAGAAAACAGAATAAAACCAATAAAAACAAAACAATTAATGCAATAAAGAACTTGAAAACAAAACAGTAGTAAATCGAAAATGGCTACCATAATATATCTTGTTATCTTTGAAATAGCTGCTCATGCCATTGGATATAACAAAATCGAACAAAACAAAACAGAACAAAACCCAACCCAACAAAACAATGAAAATGATATAGGACTTCAAAACAAAATAATAGGGAATCAACAATGGCTACCACTCTAAGAGGATCCCCCTAGATGCCACATAGCCTACCGCTATCCTCTGAACAGATGATCAAACCACTGGCCCTAGACCTGCAAGGTCAGTGAAACACCAAAACACCACAAGCATCAAATTGCATTTCATCTCAATAGCTATCATTGCAGCCTGTGTTTCTTTGGACCAGCTGTAGCTTACAGGAGGTGGAGAATTGGCTCTTGTTTGCCAGATTGTGCACTGGAAGGGACTAGGGTCTGGCTGTCCCCTTGCCAGTGATGGCTCCACATGGCACTGGCTCACAAGGAGGGCTTGCTTTTTGGTGAATCCTTGTTCTCTCCCCCTGCAGTCCACAAAATCTCACTTTCCCTTTTTAGACATTTCCTCCCCTTTCGCCTTTACAATACCCATTGTACATTTTGGGTCCCACTAATTCCTTCAGTTTTTTATACTGGGGAGACAACACAATTTTCACCCATATGAGTTCAAACAATTTCACTCATAAGCATGATCTCAAGTTGCATCCATTTACGTACAAGAGCCTCAAGTTTATCCTTCTTTATAGCTGAGTAGCTCTCCATTGTATAAAAATACCATATCTTTCCTATCCATTCAGCAGTAGATGGGCAAGCTACCCCTCCTTTTTCTGGGTCCCCACCACAATGGAACATTGTGTTGTCTCCTCCAACCTTCAGTCTTGAAAGAAAACTTCAAACATCCTAAATATTTGCAATGAAAAATACCTTCAGACAAAAAAACATTTGACAGTTGTCTGCAATTTCAATTTTTTTTTAATCTTTCTAACTTGAAGTGCTTGGTAATTTTATCCTTATCATAGCACACCAACATTTTTCAGTTCGCAGGTTTATTGAACACTTCAGACACTGCAGAGGGGTGAACATTTATCACTCAATCCACTCAGCCTTCCTCACCCCCAAACACTGAAGTGCATAGATACAATTTCATTATGATTTTCCAGGAAATGAGACAAAACAGATAATTCAAAAACTAGGACAACCAAGCTGTGAAAATTCAACCTGACCCAGGCTGATTGTCTCTGTAATTGTATCTGTTTGAATCATTCCAAAAACCCTAAATTGACTCATAATTAACTTAGCTACTAATTTTCATCACAGCCACTTTTAAACTACTTCCTTTGGGTACAGTTTCACAACAAGGAAATACATTTGGCGGTGACAAAAGGGCAAGGGTCACAAATAAGATACAGGTACTTCAAGCCTTGGAAATTAAACACTGTGTTTACAAACTTGCAGAAAGCTGTTTTATATTTTCTCTGAGTAAAGTGGAGCTTTCCAGGCAAAGTTGTAATTAGTGCCTTCTGAAGCTAGCTGATGTGGTTACCAGCCTAAGACTGGCAGATGACAATAGGAAATCTAGCCTAAAGAAACACTCTAATCTCTTAAAGTGTAGTATTAGGGGACACCTATGCTCCTCCACTAACCAACTAGACTACAAAGAGCTCCAGTGGATTAACATAGTCGAAAGATAGTTCTGTCACATTCCCCTTGTCTGCCCGCATCATGTCTGATCCTGTGGAGAACACAGCTCTATTTCACTTTCTAATGTTGTCTTTCCAAATCAGAATCACTCAAATACCCAGTCTAATCAGACCAGTTTCTGAAATTGTCTCCTTACCCATAAACCACCCACTCTCATTATCTAAACATGATTCTTTAATTTTCATTTTGTTGTATAGGGAGCCTCGATTCCAGACCATATCTGACCAACAGAATCTGCTCTTCAGATTTCTTTGGATAGGTCCACTCTCTTCATGGGAAATCCATTCCTATTTAGTAGCTCTCACCCCTGTGGTCCCTCGATTCCACTCAGTCTGGTTATTCAGCTATGAGCAGACAACCAGGATAAAGTAGATTCTCACAAGCATGGTCAAATTTCACTGAATTGAAGTACAGGTTCTTAAAAAGTGACCGATAGTGTAAAACCACAACTTACACTAAAATCTAAATCCTCATTTGTTATGGTTTGGATCTCAAATGACCCCCAAAAAACTCATGCGTGGAAATCTTGTTCCCCAGATGGTGGCGCTATTGTGAGGTGGTGGAAACGCTACAAAATGGGGTTTACAATGGAGGAAGCAGGTTATTGAGGGCCTGCCTTTGAAGGAGGTATTTTGTCCCTGGTTCTGGTTTTTGTCCCCGCCCTTCCTCTTCTCTTCTTTCTCTTCTCTTCTCTTCTCTTCTCTCTCTCTGTCTCTCTGTCTGTCTCTGTCTCTCTCTCCCTCTGCTTTACAACAGTCAGAGAAACAATGGAACCAACTGACCAATCTCTGAAAGTGTTGAGACAAAATAAACTTTTCCTCTGTTAAATTGACTTTCTCAAATACTTTGCCACGGTGATGAAATGCTAACTAACATGATTATTTCTATGAGATGCGAAAATATGGCAGGGTTTTAAAAGTGACTGCTCCAAAATTTCTCCTAAAAAAGATTAGGAAAGGGAGTCTGGTCAGAAGATGAGGCTAAGTGATTTATTTGGTAGCTGTGGTTTCCAAATAGGCAGCACACCTGAGGACTTTTTAAAGAGTAGTTTGGACAGAGAACTGAATATTTTACTAAGAATATACATTTCTTAAAGGGGAAGGGGTGAAGGAAAACCTTCTCAAAAACTATTTTTTGTCCACTACATACATTTGAAAAGACAGTATAATTTCTAGTGGAAATTGTGAAATAATATGATCCCAATAAAATAAAAGTAAAATGTGTAGCTCTATCACCCCATTTACTAGGTTTTAAATAATTATATTTTTCAGAAGTGAAAGGAAAAGGAAATTGTAGCAGACATTGCCCCTAGACCTGCTCTTATCTACCAGAATGCTCACCGTCCTCCTCCATCTCTCCCCAGGCAAAGTCGGCTCTATAACCTTGCCTAGGAATGAATCCTGACTGATTCTAAGACACTCCAAATATCCATTCACAAGCTTCCTATTCCTCTAGCCAGTGATTTCTAGGTACATGGACAAAAGACCCAATCTGGCCAATAAAATGTTCGAGCAAAGTCTTCTGGGTTTCCTAGCTCTTAAAAAGAGTCACAAAAAAGGAAAAGTTTCTTTTTGCTTCTGGATGCTTTACTGTGGAGCTGCTGTGGTCATGTGGCAGAAAATCATCTAACCCGGGGAAGTCAAGGCACAGGAATGCAGATAAACAGACCTCACTGTACTTGGGATTCTCCACCTCCAAATTTCTTGTTAAATAAGAAATTGTTTTATTATATGCTACTTTAAGTTGGGTTATGTTTTTACAGCTAAAAAAATACCATAATTGACAGATAATTGGAAAAAGAAAAACGGTATTTTAAAATGTAACATCTTTATAGGCATGGTGGTACATGCCTGTAATCCCAGCATTTGGGAGGCTGAGGCAGGAGGATCACTACAAGTTTGAGACCAGCCTGGGTTACAAAGTGAGCTCAAGGCCAGCCTGAACTGCATAGCGACACCCTGTCTCAAAAAGACAAAAAATAAAATAAAATAAAATAAAATAAAATAAAATAAAATAAAATAAAATAATGTAGCATCTTATTGCTTTGGAAGGGAAGTACTAAAGAGTGATGTAGAGCTGAAAGAAGTGCAGAGCCAAGGTGACCGGAGACCAGCATGTAAAGCAATCCACACTCCTTACGTAATGGGAGGCAATAATTTTCAACAAGGGCCACTCCTAAGATAAAAACATCTCAAATTCAAATGAATAGACGGTGAAGATAAGATTCTCTACAGAAACACAGTGTGCTTCAATTTTTTAAAGACTCTTTTACTGAGGCACAATCTACCACCATGTCACCACCTTATTCATCACATTTTGGGAGCACAAATGATTTTACATGGAGTAAAGTGGTTTTGTTTTTTGTTTTTTGGTTTTTTTTTGTTTGTTTGTTTGTTTTTGCACCAGGGATCGAACTCACAACCTCCTGCCTTCCAGGCAGGTGCTTAAGCTGCTGAACCAAAAAAGGCAGTAAAGTTTAACTACAGTTCCCTAATGTAGATATTCTGAATCTATTTTCCAGGGTCAAAGCATTAATAATAAAACTGGCTTACTTCTTTGGGATCATATGAGGAAATGTTTAATTAACAACCATCACAGGGCTTCTGAAATTCTAATTGTAATATAAAAATGTTGTAACATCACTTCAACAAGCAACCAGTAATCATTAAGAAATCATAGGAATGGATTGGAAAAGGGATGATTCTTTTAGCCAAGTTTATTTTTCAGACATTAACAATGTCCAATTTTATGTTCTTTTACAAGCACTAACGTGGCAAATAAACATCAACTTGGGAGTGTAGTAATTATAATTTCTTACATTATTAGTTCTCCGTGGTGTCAGTTCTAATGATTATAGTTTCTTCAAAGGATTAGATTTTGCCACAGTTGGACTTCAAGGTATAAGCAGCAGGGAAAAACTATTGTGAACAGTTGGTCTGGTATATAAAATATGTTGTAACTCCTCTTGTGTTTGATGGTCTTGTCCACAGGGATTTTATTCTTGTCTTTGCTTATAGATACACATATTTTATTTTACCGACAAATTCAAGGTATTATCCAGATTTAAAAGTAATAAATGTCCATTGTCCTGGACACAAATCTGTCAAGCTGTGGTTTCAATTTCCTCTGATCAATTTCCTCGAGATTAATTTGATTTTACCCCGTTGAATAATACACTTCTTATAAATGCCTTTCACCCTTCTGTCCTATAAAACTAAAATCTTTCAGTCTCCTGACATATTGAAAATGTAGCTTTAATCACTGTTACTCTGTGTAGTCTCTAGAAAAATAATTGAATCAAAAATTCAGGAGTGATACCCACCCTCTGCCCCAGAAAGCAACCAGGAGGCCTTGCCCATGCACTCTTCGACCTGGGAAGTAGCTGAGAAGCCCTCCTCATACCCTCAACTCCCAGAGGCCCCGCTAAAGTAATTTTTGCAGCCCTCAGACACTAGCATGTGCCCCTTCTGGACTGCTTAGGAACAGCCTGGCTTTTGTGAGGGGCTCAGACACTGACAGCAGCTTGTCCTGCTCCCAGGCGTGCTGTGCCATGATCACCTGGGCCCACTGGAGTGACCCCACACCCTCAAGACATGAAGAATCTGATGGGCACACCATGACCATAGCTGGGCACACTTCACTCAGCAAGCCCAACTACCTAAGAAAGCCACAGCCCACTGAGTGATACAGTCCCACAAACACTGTGCCCAAAGGCACTGAGACACCAGCAGACACTGCTAACACTGATTAGAACTAAAAAAACTACATGGACACACACTAAAGCAGACACCTTATCAAAGCCCACATGACCTGTCAAACCGACTCCCAAGAACAAATTACTAGGAGAAAGACTTACTACAAAAGCCATCTTAGGTAATTGGTGGAAGTAGCTGATCTGCCAGAGGTAAAAATATGAATACAGAAATTTGAGAAGTATGAAAAAAACAAGGTAACAAGTGCCCCCAAAGGAACACAATAACTCCATATCAGTAAGCCCCAAAGAAAAGGAAATCAATGGATTGCCTGAAAAGAATTCAAAGTAATTTCAAGGAAATTTAATGAGCTTGAAGGCAGATCTTTTGAAATAACCCAGTCAGATTTAGAAAAAAGAAAAGAATTACAAAGAATGAAGAGTTCTTCAGACATATGAGATACCACTAAGTGAGCTAAACTCTGCATTATGGGAGTTCCAGAAGGGGAAGAGAAAGGAAAAACATAGAAAAGCTATTCGACAGAATAATTACTGAAAAATTTTTGAAATCTTGGGAAAGATACGTACAGTCAAGACCAAGAAGCTCATAGGGCTCCTCCTGCTGGTTAGGCTGTGAGGAAAAGGAAACGTTATAACACTGTGGGTGGGAATGTAAGCTGGTACGTCCACAGTGGAATAGTTACGGAACAGTCACTATGGAGCAACCACTAGGGAGATTTCTCAAGAAACTAAACAATAGAAATTTGATTTCAACACACTCTCCTCCTAGATATTTTCCTGAAAGAATTGAAGACGTCATATTACAGCGATACATGCGTACCCATGTTGATAGCAGCACAACTCATTATAGCTAAATCTCTGAAGCAGCCTGTATGTCTATCAACATGTGACTAAATAGAGATAATATGGTACTTACACACAATTCAGTACTACTCTGCAAAAAGAACACATTTGAGTCATTAGTAGGAAAATGGATGATCCAACTGGAGACCTTAATGTTACGTGAAATAATTCAGACATAGAAGCATAAATATTGTGTTGTTTCTCTTTAACAATCAATAGATCAATGAATAAACCAAAAGAAAAATTTTAAGGGCCAGAGATTTAGCTCAGTGGCTTAAGCGCCTGCCTGGCAGGTGCAAGGTTTTGAGTTTGATCCCTGGTACCGGAAAAAAAAAAAGTTAAAATCCTTGAAATAAATAAAAATAAAAACAAAGCATACCAAAACCTATGAGGTTCAGCAAACTATAGAAATTTATAATAGTGCTTATAACAAAAAATTGGAAATATTTCAAATAACTAATGAACCAACTCAAGGAACTAGAAAGACAAGAACAGACCAAATCCAACATTAGTAGAAGAAAAGAAATCACAAGGATCAGATCAAAAATAGAATGAAGACTAAGAAAATACCAAAGATCAATGAAACTAAGAGTTGATTTTTTTAAAAGATAAAATAAAGCGATAAGCTCTCTGGACTAAAGAGAGAGAGACATATACAAAATAAATAAAATCAAAGATAAAAATAGACATTACAGCTGATACCATAGGAATACAAAGAACTGGGTCAGGGATACAGCTCAGTGGCACAGCATCTTCTAGGAAAGTGCAACATCCTGAGTTTGATTCCTGTTACCAAAAGGAAAAAAAAAACAACAAAGGAAGAAAGAAGAAAAGAAGAAAAAAATAAATACAAAGAATCATAAAGACTTTTACAGACAATTACACACCAAAATGTTAGAAAACTTAGAAGAAGTGGATAAACTTTTCTAGATATATTAACTTACCAAAATTGAATCACAAGGACATAGAAAACCTGAACAGAACAATAACAAGTAACAAGTTTGAATCTTGTCTCCAAAAAAAGAAAATCCTAGGACCAGATGGCTTATTTCCCAGCAGAATTTACCAAACCTTTAAAGGAAAACTAATGCCAATTCTTCTGAAACTAGTCCAAAGTACTAAAAGGGTCAGCCTGAACTATACAGCAAGAACCTACCTCAATAAAGTAAAATAAAAACTCTAAAAAGTAAGTATAGAAGTAATGTCCCTCAACATTACAAGGGTTATAAATGACAAACTCACAGCCTACATCATACTGACTGGGGAAAAGCTGAAGTCATTTCCTCTAAAATCAAGAACAAAATAAGATGTTCTCTTTTATCTGTTATTCAGGAAAGTAATGGGTATCTTAGCCAGATAAATAAAGAAAAAGAAATAAAAGGCATCCAAATAGAACATGAAGAAGTGAAATCACTTGTTTGCAGATGGCATGATTTTATATATAGAAAAACCTGAGAACTATATCAAAACACTGTCATAACTCATAGGCCAAAATTTGATAAGATTGCAGGATACAAAGCCAGCATACATAAATCAGTAGCATTTTTGTACACCATTAATGAAATTATTGAGAAAAAAAAGTTAAGAAAGCAATCTCATTCAAAATAGCCACAAGAAGAAAAAATACCAAAGAACATATTTAACCAAGGAAACAACAGAATGCAAAGAAACAACCTACAGAATGAGAAAAAATACTTGCAAATTATTCATCTGACAAGGGGTTAATTTCCAGAATACATAGGAAACTAAAACAACTCAGCAGCAAAAAAAAAAAAAAGTTTGATTTTAAAATGTGTGAATGGCTCGAACAGACATTTCTTAAATAAAGATATGCAAAGGCCCAACAAATACATGTAAAAGCATTCACCACCACTAATCATCAGAGAAATACTAATCAATTCCCAGTAGATATCACCTAACTCCACTTAAAATAGGTACTATTATGCTATCATTCCTCTTCATGATAGCCCAGCCTACACTGCGGGATGTTTTTGCACTTTTATTTTTTCCTCCTTTTTTCCTCAGCCCAAACTCCTTCTGCAGAGCCCATTTTTCCCTTACCCTTCTGATTTCTTTTTCTACTTTTAATAAATGTAAAACTCTGCCACCATTTATGTTTGTTTCATTCAATTCTTTGCCTGGAACAGCAAGGATCTAGAAGTCACCTACGAAAAGAGACTGCAACATCCCAAACTCTGGTAACATATTTTGGCTTAGCCAGCCAAGAACAACAGGCCCCAGGAGGAGCCATGGGAAACCGTACTTAACACACCCAACAGATTCCACTGACTTCGCTGCTGGACCATATCCTTGATCAGTGAGAAAGATCTGTCACTGCCAGTATAAAATAGTAACAGCTTATCTATTATTGCAACACAATTTTGGTTCACTATGGGCTAGCAAATGGCAAGAGATGGGTATGAGATGAAAGTTTAAATCACAAGACCTTTTCAGTTAAATCATTTCTGATTAAAACATAGAAGGTAGAGTGAAATTCCTTACATTTAGAATTTTGTGGCCCTTTCTTTCAGGAAAAGTCCAGAAATGATAGTATTTAGAGTGGCCCCTGAAGAAAAGAGAGGTATCTCTGGCAATCCTGTCCTCTGATCCCCAGCTGTCTGTTGGGGGTGGGGGTGGAGTATGGGTCTCTCCAATCTGTTTGATAAAGACAGCCACACTGAGAGGTCTCCTTGACCACCTTCTTAAAATCCTCAGGCCAGTAAATCAGTCCCATCCTCTCCAAGTGACTCAGGAACTTCACTAGAGCCTCACGCCCTAGAGCAAGCCAGTGTTCCTCAGCCCCCTCATCATGCTTAACCCATCACGTCAACTCATAAGTAGTCATCTACAAAGCACAAGCAAGAAATCCTACAACTTCTACAGGTGACCCATCTTCCCAAGCAGGTCACAGTCACGCATTGTAAGGGGGCACCAAAGAAACATGGGAAATCAAAAGGTTGATAAGGGAGCAAAAGGGGCAGTCTTACACCCCCTTCAGACTCTAGCCTTATTTCCAATACCTGAGGAACAATTAAAACCAGTCTATACTCCCGAGGAAGTTAAATGGGCCTTAGGACAAGGAAAAATTAAGAAGAGACTTTAGTGGTACTTAGAGAACAAACTCATCCTTCCTCAAAGGACACGGTGGAAAACTATAAAAACCTTTAACAATTCTTTCCACATGGGAAGAGATGCTGCGTTGGAAATGGCCATTCAAATTTTCATAGGACTAGGACTACCAAAACCATCAGACAGGTTTGCAAAGCTTGTCCACTCTGTGCCTACAATAACCCTGGCAAGCTCAAACCACCTCCATTGTTAGAATCTGTATAGAGGAGAGGGATATACCCTGGAGAAGACTGGCAATTAGACTATGCACATGCCACCATGTGGGTGATTTAAACAGATATTAGTCCTAATTGACACTTCAACAGGTTGGACTGAAGCCTTTCCTACCATTCAGAAAAGGTTATGGAGATAATCAAGATGCTCCTTAAGAAAATCATCCCAATTTGGACTACCCTAGTCCTTCCAGAGTAACTTCTTTTACCTCTCAAATCACCCAGAGTGTTGCAAAGGCTTTAGGAGCTAAGTACTATCTACATTCTATAGAGACCTCATTCTCCAGGAAATGTCAAGAGAGCCAACCAGACTGTAAAGCAAGTCTGGCAAAACTTTGCCAAAAGACTTCTGAGTCCTGTCTCTGATCATTGCCAATAACTCTCATGAGGGTTTGTAATACTCTCCAGAACTGGGCTAAATATGACTCTATTTGAGATATTATATAAGAGGCCATTTCTATCCTCTGTTATGGTAGTAGACCCAGGGACCATGAGCTCTTACAACATTTTATTTATCTAGGCCAAGTAAAACAGACTATACAAATATATGAAAACAGAGTCCTGCCAGATCCTGACTGAGAGTGGACCAGAAAATGTCCATTCTGGTGACTAAATGCTCATAAAACCTTGGAAAGAAGGGACTCCCTCAAACCAATTAAAATCAAAATGGAAGGGCCCCTTTTCAGTGACCCTTGCCCCATCCACTGCAGTACAGGTGGCAGAGATAGATAACTGGATTAGTCTTTGTAGGATAAAGTCAGTCCCACTTAAACTGTCTGAAGAAAAAGACTACCCAAAAGGAAAAAGCTATTCCTGTGAGCTTCTGGAAGGCTTGAGTTTTCTCTTCAAAAAGCAAGACTCCGATGTTTCTACAGATAAGTATACAGGGCCTTGCTAAGGCCATGGCCCTCAGGTTCTTGATAATTTATCTGACATTTCTCTCTGACATACATCCCCCTCCACAGGAAGCATGGACATCTGACCTGCTCCTCATATTTGAGCTAATGGTAAGGTTTCTTTCTCCAATCAAGCAGGCAGTTTAATGGTGAGACATTCCTTTTCTAGTCTTCAACAGTTTCTCTCTTCAACCCAACCAGAGAGCTACAACACCTCAAGTAGTTAGAGAGCATATAATCCCCAGTAGGAAGGGTCTACAGACCCTTTCAGGTGGAAGTAGTTATAAAAAGATAGAGACCTGCACTCCCTGAGCACCCCATAGAGAATTGTTGGGCATATGTTCCCCAGGGGGAAATGAGACAGGAAGATAGGGTATCGCTAAAACTAGAGGGTGGAAGAGGGGGCACGAGAAGATCCCAGGACAAAGGGGCAGAACAGTTCTCAGGACCTTGCACGTGGATTTATTGCAAGAAGTTGAGCAAGTTTTTGAAAGGATGACCAAGACTTAAAGCCAGTGTGGGAAATGTGAAAAAGAGACATTTGTCACTTAGTGCTAGCTCTTGTGCCTCTTCACAATAGCTCGCCCTAAAATACAGGGTATGTTTTTATTTTTATTTTTTCCTCCTTTTTTCCTCAGTCTAAACTCACTCTGCAGAGCCCATTCTCCCCACCACCCTCTGTTTTTTTTTCTAATTTTAATAAATGTGAAACTTCACCACCATTAAGAAAAAATAAGAGTAGCTACTATCAAAAATTAAAAATCACTGATGAGGGTATGAAGGAAAAGGAAATGTCATATACTATTGGTGGAAATATAAATTAGTACAACTATTTCAAAAAAATAGTGTGGAGGCTTCTCAAAGTGTTAGAATTAAAACTACCATATGATCAGGCAATCCCACTATTATGTATATATCCGAAGGAATTGAAATCAGCAGGTCAGAAAACTATCTGCAGTACTGTTCACAAAGCCAAGGTATGGTTGACTTAAATGTCTATTAATGAAAGAATGCAGAAATAAAAGGTGATACAGATAGATAGACACAATGGAATATTACTGAACAATAAAAAGTGACGTTCTGTCATTTACAGCAATACTGATGAAACTGGCAGACAATATATAAAACAAATTAGGCAGATAAAGACAAATACTACATGTTCTCACTTCCATGTGAAAGCTAAAATGTTTATCTCAAAGAAGTAGAGAATAGTATCGACTGGTTGCCAAATCATGGAAAGGGTATGGGGAAGGGAGGTAGGGAGGAAGAAAGCATAGTTAGTGGGTGTAGGGGTACAGTTGAACAGAAGGAAAGAGTTCTAATTTTCTATAGCACAATAGGATAATTATGGTTGTCAATAATTAACTGAATATTCTGAAGTAGTTAGTAAAGAGGAGCTGAGTTCCAACAACAATAAAATAAATGTCTGCAGTAACAGATAGGCCAATTATTAGTGAGTATATGTATTGAAATTGGACACTGTTCTCCTGCATATGAACAATTTCTATATATAAATTAAAAATAAAAATATACTTTTTTCTAAAAAAGGAAGCAGGTATGGACTGCTGTAGTGCTGACAATAAAACTGTTGATATATTTAACTACTGTCCTCAAGTACATGTTTCACAAATATGTAACATGTATATAAATATAATTAAGCAAAAGCAAACTCTAAGATAACTTTATAGGGTATCCTACAGAAACTGGATCCATTTTATCCCTGGATAAAAAGCATTCTACTATGCATACCCAAGAAAGTTTAAAATATGTTTTATTCCCACAACAAACCCAAAGTAGGATGAATAATCACCAAATGTGGTTTCTAACTCAAGAAGAGGTATAAAACCACAAAGCAGCTATTTTTGATGATATATTGATTTTAAAACAAACCTACCAAAGCTACATGACAAAAAGAAAATTATTGTCTACAGCTATTACCCATCAGCCTACCAAATATAAATTCCAACATTCACTTGGACAGTCTCGAAGGAATGTACCACAGTGGAATGAGAGCGGCAGAGACCTAGGGTGATGGCTGAGTGGGTCGTCTAACCATTGTGACTAAGAGAATACTTGGAAAATCAAGTAATTATGCTGCTCTTTCTGAGAACTTCACCTTTTATTAATCATTCTTGACACACAACCAAGCCAGACCAGAAATGCAGACCTGAGACTGGACATGCCCAGGCACTGAAACTTTCCAGTACAGTTTCAGGGGGAAAATACCATCTCGTAATTATGGTTCCAATGTTTTAACTTGCATCCTCTTCAAGTAAGCATGTGTCAGTTATCTAATATGCTCTTTTCCCTCTCTTTCTTTTTTCTTGTGTTCATTGAGCAACAGTTAAATGTATTATTTTAAATTTTTAAAAAAAGACCACATGCTGTTCCTTGAGTCCTCCTTTCTGATGCTGGTTTTTATCCATGTCATCTTTTTTAGCAATAGAGTATATAGTTTACTGTAGAACAAGGGAAGAGACGGATTTATTATAAAATTATGCGTGTGTTTATTTCATTTTTGGAAAAATTTTACATAAGGACATTGACAGAGCTATGATTTGTGGATAAATGCAGGAAAAGAAAGTGTATGAGATCATGAACAGGACACTGGTGATATTCACAACCAGATCCAACATCCCGATCACTAAGACCAGAAGATGAATCAAATGATACAAGGCCTACTGAGTAAAATGAAATTGTGTTTACTTTTCCTGAAGACAACTTAACAATGCACTCAAAACCTTAGAATTTTTTATGCTCTTGAACTCAGTGATTCTATTTCTAAGAACTCATCTCAAGAGGATAATCACAGAATTATTCAAAATACAGTGACTAAACAATCTATCTCAAAGTCTTTAAATAACTAACAAAGCATGGAATAAATAGTTGTCCATAATAGGTTTAATTTATTTGTTACAGTTGTACATTATAATAGTATGCATCTAATAAAAATATGCTATAAAAGTACTTGGTGATGAACCGAAGCATAGAGACTCAGTAAACATTTATTGAAAAGAGGAACAGCACAGAATGGGATCTAAACAGAAAAAACAATAGACATGTAGTGTTTTGTAATTTTTATAAGCAATACATATGCAACTGAAATATACCAAATTTTACTAGAAGATATTTCTGGGTGCTGGGAATTTATATTAGTTTTTCACTTTCTTCTATTTGCTTTCCTATATTTTAAAATTATCTCTCTAATAAATGTAATTATCTCTATATTAAGAGAAAAATACATAAAATAAAATTCTCATAGTATACTAGGTATGTAAAATGTTAATAATGAAAAAGATAAATTGGAATAATTCAGTTGAAGATGAAATGACATACATTGGCAGTGCATGTACAGAGGAACAAAATGTGAAACATACTGTGGCTTTTAAACAGCATTGATTCAGAGCTCATAAAATAATAGAATATTAATTTTGAACCAACATTATAAAATTTAATATACCTATCAACAATAAAGTAGAAATTGCTTATCGCTCTATAGCCTTTCCCACATATTGACTTCAGATCTGACATAGCTAAATGGAGCATCAGATAATTATGTCTCATCTATATGATTAATTCATCCAAATGTGAGGAAATTAAAGCCCAATCTCATCTGAGTCTAAAACAAGCAATTAAACTTGTCTTCATGTTACTAATGAAATATAGCCCAAATAGAATCTAAACAGCTTTGCAAACAAGATGAATAAAGGAAGAGATTTAATTGCAGTCAGATTGTTTTTCAAATGTGTTTTAGTAAATAAGAACCTCATTTAAAGTTCTGTTGTCCAAGGCATTAGCCACTAGCCACATGTGACTTGAAATCGAGTCAGTCCAAATTAAGGTGTGTTGTAAATATAAATTCAAGGGAAAAAAAATACAAGAGAGTTATATTACTAGTTTCTCCTAGTTCAATGAAAAGAAAGGTTTGTGCTAATATCATTTCAAGAATTTTTACACTCATATCTTGTACTCTGAGCAACTACTTTGAAGATAACAAAATGCAATGTATTAAATATTGTCATTCTCATTGTTTTGTTTGAAATTTTGGGTTTCTTTCATGAAATAAAAAATTAAATATATATACATAAATTCAGAGCAGACTTCAAAGACTTCAAATGAAAAAAAAGAGCTACTTTGAAGATAACAAGAGGCATGGTGGCCATTGTTGATTTCCTATTATCTTGTTCTGAAGTCCTATATTGTGTTCGCTATTTCGTTTTGATTGACTCTATTCTATTTTGTTCGGTTTTATTCTCCTAAAAAAAAGAGAATACAATATCTTACTTATAATTTTAAAATATTGTGTGCTATAATTATATTTAGAACTATTAAATCGAATAAATATATTTTAAATAAATAATATTCTATTTTTATATTTTTTCATACTTAAAAATTTAAATTATGTATGTGGCTTATATTGTAATTCTACTGAACAGCAATGATCTAGAAATCAACCTGGCTTACCAACACCCTAGCACATGTAAGTTCTTGAAGTAATATTGTAAGAAGGGAAGCTTTCTATTTAGATAGGGAGATGAGACTTAATGCTGAACTATTTACCAACTCAAAAACTAGGGAAGCTTCTCACCTTCTTTTTCTTCATCTGAGAAACAGAATGTTTTAAATGGAATAAATTTAAAATTAGGATCATGTATTCTTTTTGTGCTGTGTAATAGGTACTCATTAATTATCAATGATATCCTTCATTCTTCAACTAAGTTTTTTTCTTAAAAAAAGCCTATATCTTTGCTTTATAAAATAGAACAAGTACACAAAAATTTTGTATAATTTCATCACCTGAGGATAACTCTATTGTTTATTTGAATAGATGGTCTAATCTTTTTCATAGCTATAGTACTTTCAGAACAAGAGAAAAGAGAATTCATGTTATACAAACTATTTTGTGGCCTGCTTTTTAATTATGTAGCAACATACTGCAACTATGTGTGCCATTAAACATTATTTCATATAAGACATGTAAGTCTAGTGTTACATCATGTAGATGTATCACAGGTGCTGAAGCTAATCCACTAATTGTTGGCTATTTCATTTGTTTTGAACATTTTGCTATCATTAAGGAAAAAACTAGCATTGAACACTTTGAAGTCAAATATTTATTTCACTTCTATGATTACTTTTTAAAAATAAATCTAATGAGACAAATACTATCCACATTTGTAAAGATTTTTGATGGCATAGTGTCAGGCTGCTTTCTAAAAAATTTATATGCCAATCATATAAAAAGTGACTTTTCTCTATATCATTTTAAATCCCAGATAAATAAATTTCTCTTGTGTATTACCACTCTCATGAGTAAAAATTCAAAGTAGTGTTTTAATTTCCATTGCTTTTATGAATAGAGAGGTTCATAAGTTTCATAATCATTTGCATTTGGAATTACCACCAATAGCTCTGTTTTCATTGTGACATCTCCAATCAGCATCACATGCTCAGCAATCTGTACTTATTCTCCCACTTGTACCCTAAATCCCAACCCTAGAACATCACTCAGCAATTCCTCTCTCTCTCTTGCATCACCAAAATTTATCTCTTACTGAATTATTTTCGTAAGCATCACATACAATACTGTTTCTTCCATTTTAAAAAACAACATAAGTTTGGTCCTGCTTCCTTATTCTCTTCTGCAGAAAGACTTCTCAAAAATGTAGCCTCTTTGGGCTGGGCATTTAGCTCAGCGGTACAAGTGCCTGCCTGGCAAGCATAAGGTTGTGGGTTTGATTCCCAGTACCAAAAAAAAAAAAAAAAAAGGGGTAGTCCATGTACATTGTCTTCAATTCTTTTCCTCCTATTCCCTCAAATTCACTCCAATCAGACACTCCATTTTATTTCTTCAATGAATATGGCCATCAACAACCTTCGTTTTGTTTGCTTGTTTGTTTGTTTGTCTGTTTATTGAAACAGCATCTTGCTAAGTAGTTCAATACAACCTTGACCTCACTATATAGCCCAGGCTGTTCTCAAACTCATGGCAATTCTGACTCAGCCTCCATAACTATATTTAGGCCAAACTGGCAATCATCAGTTCCTTTTATTTGATTTAAACCCAATATCTATTCAGTGGGTCACTCCATCCTCTGCTGGTACTGTGGACCACTCCCTCTTCACTTGCCCTAAACGGCACCACTCTTGGATTTCTTTTGATCTCATAGACTTTGTGTCAATGCCCTTAGTCAGTTTTCCCTTTTCTGCCTGACACTGTAATGTTGGCAGATACAAGAGATCAGTCTTTGACTTTTTTTCTCCCTTGACCCACTACTTTAATGATCACATTCAGTCTCATTTTGATTCACAAATGATTCACAAATATGTAATTCCAGCACAGATCTCATTTCTGAACTCCAAACCCACAGAACCTACTGCCCTTACAAAATCTCCACTTAACAGCACCTCAAATTCGACATGTCCAAACCTGAACATCTGCCAAAGCCTGCTCCACCAAGGTCTTGTCCACCTCAGTGGAAGGTAATTCCAACCTCCTGGTCACTAAGTCCAAATCAGCAACCATTTCAAACTGTTCTTGCTGCTCTCACATGAAATCTGTCAGCAGATGCTGTTGACTCTACCTTTAATGTACACTAGTGGCTGACTATTTCTCAGTCCCTTTACTCCCTGACTCAGGCTACCATTGTCTCATCTGTGTTACTAACAACCTCCTAAAGGACAAGTCTTTTCTTGTGCTTTCCCACTTCTGCACCCTGATCTATTTTAAACACAGCAATTGCCAAACTGCTCTTGCTACAACATAGAGCAGGTCTTGTCACTGCTCATTATAACTGTGGATGGCTACAAGGCTGTAAATAACCTGATTCTGAGGTAGTGGGTAGCTCAATGATAGGGAGCACTTGCCTAGCAGAGCTGAATACCAGGGTCCGATTTCCAGCATCATCACACTAAACAAATCGATAACTATCCCACCCCTCACACTTACGTTCTTGGTCTTACCTTCTAGTACTTTCCTGAACTGTCACTCAGTTCCTGCCACACTGGCCCCTCGGCAAGCACATTCTTGCCTATGTAAACGCTGAGCAGAGGGATTTTACCCCAAACATCTGCCTGACTAGCTCTCTCAACGCACTTCATGACTTTACTTCAGTGTCACTACCTCTTACTAGGTGTGTCTCCAAACTTTTATTTCAAAACTGAAAACTGTTCCCCTCAACAGTCTCAGCACTTCTATCTCTGTTAATCTCTAACCTATGTTTTTTATAGTCCTTATCACCTTGTAACATACTACTCTGCATAACTTACTTATGCTAGCACCTTTGTGTTCCCACATACTTTATAGGTACAGAGATTCTTGTCTTATTTTATGGTAGTGAATGCTTAGTATTTGCTTAAAATGTGAACAAATTCTCTCTTCATCTCCTTCATTCCTTTTCCTTCTTGGCTACTTCATTACTCAATTAATTAGCAAAGTGTCTTTGTATTTCGGGAATTTTGATATTTTATGTCTGGCATGTTATCAGTACTATTCTCTTGCTTAATTTTACCCTTGTCAAATTTTTTGCACTGATAATAGTTTGTTTTAGAGGAATAAATATATTCATATGGTTCAAAATTCACAAAGAATAACCAACGGGAGATATAACAATTCTCCCTCACACCTTATCCTTCAGGCATCTAGTCTCCTCCTCAGAGACAATGAATGTCATCTATTTTCATATAGTTTCAGACATACAGATGCAAATATTCGTATGTGAGAGTGTGTTTATGTTTACTTTTTCCTGTTTTATACATTGTGTACTGTATATTGTTTTGTTGCTTAATTCTACCTCATACGAGCCTTCAAATATTGTTTCAGATCCATGAATTAAGTTCTCATACTTATTTATCTGTAGACTAAATATATCATACAGATGTACAATAACCATAAAATTAGTCCTTATTAAGATGTTTGCTCAATCTTTTGTTACTGCAATAAATGAAACTAAAAATAAATCAGTATATACATATTTATATGATATACAGTGGTACCTTGCTTCACAAACTTAATTCTTTGATATGGCCTTTTTCCTTTTTGGTTCTAGGAATTGAGCATTGTGTGAATTCTCATAGACTGTGTGCATATATAGGTATCTGTGACAGTGAGGACGTGTATGCTTTCCAAGTGATGTTAGTACACATTATCATCTTATGCTACAGTGACTTGGATTTTTAGTTGTTTGCAGCTAAAAACGTCCCTAATTAGACACAATTACTACCTAGAATCTGTAATTTACATAGGATCACAATATTCTACCTCCAGTAATTCTCCATTTTCAAACTTTATCTGTTATTAATTAATTTCTATAGGGAAGTTTGATAGAGCATTTCCAATCACAAATATTACATACCCTTTGTCTCAACAGTTTCCACATCTCAAGAACAAGTTCCTGGCAAACTAGAACTGATGAGGTGAATATTACAATTGAACATATAATTTATTTTGCCAGTGAAAATAGTATATTTGTACTCTTTCCAGCCATATACTACCAGTGAATGCCAACCACCTCTATCTTTAGCCAAAATATTCCTTTTATTCTCTTTCATCTCGAGGAAATTCTTCCTGAAAATTCATTAAGTTCTTACCAGTGCTTCATTATTCACTGCCAGTATACTCATATTTTCTAAAATTTACATGTGATTTTTATTTAGTTGGGGTACATGTGTGTACGTTTCTCTCTCCAAACATGCCAACCCTCTCAGAGGCAAAGCCACTTTCTATTTTTTTTAGTACATATTTGCAGTACATAACGGTTACTTTCATCATGGGCAGTTGGTACATGTAGACTAATCTGCCTGCTAAACCTCCTATCATGGGGTTTTTCAGAGCCCTCTGTATATTAAGGACTTTTCAATAAATATTCATCAAGTAAGATACAACATCAATTATGTAAAATGTATTCTGGATAATTATTTGCAAGAAGACTACTAAACTAGAATTTGTGAACCTTATATTTCTCCAAGTAGATTTCTACTGCCCAGTAACATGCCCTGCCACTCTTTCCTTTATTATTTTCACCCTCAATTCAACTCACTTAAATATGCTATGTATACAAAGTATTAAATGTTAAGGACACAGACATAGCGAATAAATTACTTTGTCTTCAAGGGGTTTATAGTCTAATCATTTCATCTTCTTTCTTAGAATGCTCTTCCTACTCATTTTCTGCCTGTGCTAACCTATCCATTGTCAAAGCCCATGGTAAACTTTACTTCCTCCAACAAGGCTTTCTAGTTTATTCTCAATCATTCTTCCCACTGCAGAAATATCAGCACATCATGTATGTTCATCTAATTCTATTCAGCAATTTCAATGTAGCTGTAATTCCTACTTTTTTGGTGTGGCACAGGGTTGTATGAAGGAAGAATGAAAATTCAGTTCAGCGTAAAGAAAGGGGACTGTGAGGGAAAGCTCTTCCTGGGAGGAAGCCACCTCAGACTATAAGGCAAACTCTGCCGTATTTAAGAGACGCTAACCTAGAGATGCCGCAAATTCAGTCACTTTCTCTGGAGGACAAAGGGTCTTCCGGGCAGGAAGATTTTGGTCCAGCCAACTGTGTTTAAAAGAACAAAGAGTTTACCTCCTTCACAGCCACAACTAATCAGTCTGATTATGATAACTCTTCTCCTACCAAATAAAAACCCATGCCTGATGAGTTCTAAAATCTCTTTAACAAGATTGGGATGGGAGCAGAGACAATACTCATTTTAAAATCTAAGACTTAAATGCATGGTTAAGCTAATAATTCAACTGCAACTGAAATCCAGTTAAAGAGCAATCAGTCAACAAGTGTACATGATACATTGTTAACTTATTTCTTAGCTTTATCATAAGGTAAGAAAGAAGAAAGTAAGGGCAAGAGGTAGGGACAGAGAGGTTCTCAGAGCACCCAGAGGTGCCTGACTGGGAGAAACGTGAGAACATCTCCCAGAAGTGTCTTGAGGAAGCTAAGGCCATGAAGGGCCCTGACTTCTCCTCTGACTGGTTCTGTCATCAGCAAGGTACTAATATAATGAATAGCCACAATGTAAGAGTTTGGATCTAGAAACTACCAATGCAGACATCCACTTGGTAATGTGGATTTAAGGTTTTCCTTGTGTATTTCTTCATACCAGTAATTTCATAGAGAAAAGTTGCATTCACACCAGTTAATAAGAAATATAAATGTTTTGTTAAACTCATTTTCTTCCATTTCAAAATTAAGAAACTTTTATTTTTAATTTTCTATAAATTTATCCCTTTAGTGATTTTCCTTTCTTTTTAAACATAAGTACTGCAGAGAAAATTTTGAGGCCAGTATCATGGAACAAGAACCAGATTTTTGTTTCCCCTAGAAAATCATGTAAGACACTAAGTCAGGTCACAAATCTGACGTAGGGTGGCATATCCGGATAATATTATATATTATCATTTACATGAATTATAATATAGAAGACACTAGAGAAGATAACCACTGCCAAAACTGAATTTTAAATCATTGACCATTTGCCATTTAGAAGAAGATTGTCATTCTCAGGGTACAAGCAAAAGCCAATTATCTCAAAAAAATTTATCCTACAAAAGAAAGTTTTCAAAAAGTTAGAAATATACACTGTGTTCCCCACAGGATAAAATCACTGTTGATTATAAGTAACAATTCCATGAGTATATTTTCCATTAAAATTACTTGTCAGTGCTGACTTGTAAACTTTCTCTTAGAAGAGTTTATATATAAAGATAAATATTTGTAGTTATTGAAAACCCATGTGTGAAAACAATTCTTACCTATGAAGTAAAGAAGGCCAATAAGAGGGATAAAAAATCTTAAAAAGCTATTACCCATGGGAGGCTGAGGAATGAGGATTGCTGTGAGTTCACTATGTAGCCTAGGTTACACAGTGAGTTCAAGGTCACCCTGAACTACACAGTGAAACCCGCCTCAAAAAAAAAAAAAAAAAATGAAACCGAAAAAATCCATTATACAATAAAATTAGTTTGGAAAAAATCCCTCTCCATTCAACAAATATTCTATCTAAATATTTATTAACTGTATTCTAATCATATAGTCAATGATGAAACAGTAAATCAAAAGTATAGTGAGCTTGAATTAAAATTTAGAGTCAAAAATCTGCAGGATTCAAGTAGTTTTATCTCAATACCTGTGTATGTCTTGTAACTGGAGATCAATATCATTAAGTTTCTTCTGATATTTCTCCGTAAAGTTACAGAACTCATTAAGGATTGAAGATTTCAATTCAGGGTAGGGGCATTCCAAAGTTTCTAATTCTGTGGGTAGTTCGCTAAGTAGGTTAGTTTTTGCTTCCAAAGAATAATTGATTATCTGAAAAGAAAATTATACAATTATCTTATTTAATATAAATGACAAATTGGTAAATAAATTCCTAACTGCATCCCACTTACCTTCACACTCCAGTCTGAAAGATCATTTTCTATGTTCTGTTGCTCTCGGTTGAGGTTTTCAAAGACAACTTTCAAATGTTTTTTCACAAAGTCAACCTAGAGGGCATATGAAATAAGTCACATGCAAATTAGTGAAATTAGTCCAATATGTATTCTTAAAGACAAAAATTATTCTCATAAGTCAGTAAGGGATGAAAAATTAGGTAAGGGAAAAATCTCTTTGAGGACATGTGAAAGAAAGTTAAAGAAATGCTGGTCAGGCAGAGCTTATCACACAAATGAGCCTCAACAAGCTTTACAGACACACAGCCAAAAGGGGGACTCACTGTACAGTCATAGCCATCCTGCATGCACATTTGGATTTGTTCGTGATAAGGCAGAGAGCTTAGTAGATTCTCTCTACTTTAATCATCCTTCCTTTCCTTCCTATACAGTCTTTATTTCTAGTCCCCAGCAAGGCATACTTACAAATTTATGATGTATGAAAGCAACATAGTATTACAGAGTAGCTGTGAAGTAGAGAACAAAAATCATTTAAACTCCTGCACCTACCACAACTAAACTCATGCTCTGTTGAGAGGAGGCAGTCAACAAATGAGTGAATAAAAATGCATGAGAAAGCAGCAAGAGCAAGAGGAGGAAGTGATACAAAAACAGGCTGTAACAAGAAGTAACTGTGGTTTCTAGAACAGACCTCTCAAAGGAAAGGACATTCCAGCCAGGAACTAAATGACAGAAAATGTCATCAATGGATAGAAGAAATAGCCAGCCTCAAGGTCTTGAGACAGGAGCAAGCCTAGTACGCTGCAGACACAGAAAGGCGGCCAGGGTATCTCTAGGAGACGTACCCGGCTCTCCTAGAAAGAGATTGTGCCAGGTGAGAAATTAATTAAAGCATCAAGAAAGGGGTCAGATGGGTAGGTGGACATAAGGGCCAACAAGAGGCTGGGGGATTTCAGCACTGGGATGACTTGAACCCCCGCCCCCCCACACACACTGGGATAGGATCCCAGAATGCACTGGGAGGAGGGGCAAGGAAAAAAGCAGAGACCACCTATGAGAAATGCAGGTGCTTGGACAGATTCAGGCATACGTTTAAGTACTGTGTGACCATCTCTTTAAACACACAAGACACATTTTTTTTTTATCTCAAACTGTTTTCATTGGGATGAAAATCAAGTATTACATTATGAAAACTAAATGTGACATACTGACCTCTTCCAGTACTGTGCCTGAGTTAAACTCTGTATGATGGTATGAATGCTGTAAAGTGTGGTGCTGTCTGAACTTCAAATCTGTTCTCAGCTGATGAATAGGATCTATCACATCTTTAAGATATGTATACCACTGTTCTGATAACTCTTGTTCTATGGTGAAACAAAATTAAATCAGAGCAACACATTATTGTTTTAAGTTTCTTAAAGAACAGATACTGAGAATGCAAATATTTTTATTATTTTGGAAAAATGGCCATTAATATTAAAAGAGCATGAAGTGAATGGCACATTTTCTTTCTCAAAAATAAGATTCCCCTTAAAATATAGGATCAAAAAAATCTCACCAAAATCCATAAGGTCACAAAGACACTCATTTCCAATGTGCTCTTCATTGAAAAAAGATTTTATTTCAGATTCCAATTTGCATCTGAAATAGACATGATCTCAGTCAACATTTTTATGACCACAATCATACACACAGGTTTAAAAGTAAGTGGTAGCAGGAATGTTCACTGTAACATGGCTTTGATTATTTATTCAGACCATGTGCAAAACCCCTAACCTGGGCAGAAGTGACAGCATGACCAAAGGCAGCACACAGAAGGCGCTGGCACCATTCATGTGCAGAGCACCCAGGGCCCCAGGAACCAGCTGAAGAGTATCAAGCTGTCCTCACCTGCTCAGATCTATGTATTAGAAAGATTCACACTGCAGCAAGATAAAAGAGGACCAGAAGGTGGGGGAGCAATAGAAGAAGAGGAAGAGTAATAAACTACACAAACATGGACCCATGGTGAGGAGGCCACTTTAACAGTTCCTTTGCAGAAAGGGGAAGGGGGCCTGCATTGTGGGGAGACAATGGGGAAGGAAGGGGAAGACGAAGTGAAAATGATTAAAATGCAATATGTATATGTAGCAATTCCCCAAGTTGAATGTAATTATCATGTATAGCAAACATACACTGATAAAAACCCCAGTTTAAAAAACAAAAAAAGAATGGGCTGGGGATTTAGCTCAGTGGCATAAGCACCTGCCTGGCAAGCGTGAGGTTTTGAGTTCAATCCCCAGTACCAAAAAAAAAAAAAAAAAAAAAAAAAAAAAAAAAAAAAAAGAAAAAAAGAAGGAAAGAAAGAAAGAAATGAGATTACAAACCAGGCAAATGAAAGTAACAGTATATTTTATTTTTGTATGCTAGGAGTAGTAATAAATCTTTATATTTAAAACACAGTAAAAAGCCAATTTTTAAAGTAAATCCTAACCAACTCTTAAAATGGGTATCCAAAACTATGCTGGGGATATAGCTCAGCAGCACACTGCTTGCCAGGCAAGCGTGAGTGCCTCAGTTTGATTCCTGGTACCAAAACCAAAAAGTTCATTTTATCTCATCCTTATGACAGTCAATTAAATAACAGAAATGAGTTTACTTTCTTATGATTATTAAAGTGCAATGTTAAAGATGTATAAAATAAGAAAATAGCAACAATTAAAATACTTTAATACAATGATTAGTTTCATTTTTGCCAACAAGTCTCTAGCTTTAACTACATGCATTTTACACACTTGTCATCATAGTATATTTATCATTTTATATTGTGGAGCATTTTTTTTTTTGCTTAACATTGATTTTTTTTAGACATGTCTAAATAGTTTTCATAACTACCATTTTAATGGCTGTATTATATCTCACTTTTTATGTAGGCCATCATCTTATTCTCAGTTCATTTACTTACACAAGGTAAGGGTTTTGTATTTGTTTTTATGTATAAAGGTGAGTTGCTATCGTAAACACTATTTCACCATCTATTTTCCTAGCAGATAGTTTTGTCAGAAATATTTTTAAAATCACATTTGAAACTGCTACAAATGGAGTCAAAACAGAATTTATTTCAGAACAGAGTCATTTAACCAAAAATTTAGCACTTAAAACCCACTCCAGCTCTCTTATATTTTCAGCACTCACAAAGCCCCAGTAGAGGATATAAACTGTAAAAAGAAAGAAGCTATGGGTACTTTTTGTGTTCAGAGGAGACTGATTTTCCACAAAGAAATTTGGTACTATCCAAGAAGGATAAGAACCTGGGCTTAAAGTAGACTCCTGAGGGCTCAAAAATACCATTCATCAGACTGATTTATCTCCAGGTCATCACATGCATAGATTAATATATTATGTACAGTTGAGTATGTAGGGCTTATAACTTAGCCCTAGCATTGTGATGGCTGAGACAAGAGAACTGCAAGTTGGAGACCACTCTGGTGAACTTAGCAACTTAGCAAGACTATCTCTCAAAATTAAAAGTGAAAAAGCGGGGACTGGAGATGTAGCTCAGTGAGAAGGCCCTGGTACCACCAAAAGAAAGGTCCAGTATTGGCGAAAGAAAAAACAAAACAAACAAACAAACAAACAAAAAGTGTGTGTGTGGATATATATATATATATAAATACAAAACTTCAAGGCTGTTTGTGGTACCAGAATTACAGAATGCATGAGGGAGTACCTACCCTTGGGAAAGTGTATACGAGTCCTCAAAGGGTGTAGTTTGAGTAAGCCTATTAAATTCTAAATAAAATTTTTAAATGTAAATATTAAACAATTTTAAATTTAGAAATTTTAATAAGTTTTCAAAGAATTAAAGTTTGTCTCCCCCCAACCCCTGGCTGGCAAGAGTAGATCTTATATGATACAAATGGTACTCTGTGGGAAAAAAAACTGCCCAACTCCAAGGTCACAGAGTAAGAGAGAAAGGTGCAAACGCCTCAATCACAGTTCCACACAAACTAGTTTGTTTACATTCAGCAGCTAACTTTAATCTTCTGAGATTTAAGTTTCATTTGTAAAACTTGGATAGCAATGATACATACCTATATTTCAGGCTCAGTGCAAAGACTAAATGAAATAAAGTATGCAAAGTACTTAGCATATTACCCACACAAACTAAATTACCCAACAAAAGTTAGACATCATCACAGGAACTTATCCTCTGCAGGACTAAGATTCTCAAATGCAGTCTTCTGGTAAAGGATAAGAATCTTTTACTCACTTAGAGTGGGTATAGATTTTTAAAGAATGAGAAATACAGGTAGAGAAACTACTGATATGCTGGTGGACCCTAAATTGTCCACAAATCTAAGCATTTCCTTAACTCTTATTACTATTAATTTTTAATTTCACTGACTGTATAATAAAATTAGCCTACGTTCTGAAATAGCACAGAAAATTATCCTGAAATTCTTCTTTTTGTCCAATTTTCAACCATGAAAAGTTTCAAGACGTGAAGGTCATTATTACTAGAGTATTCCTCACTTCCACCGGCTTCGTGACATTCCAAGTCATCCCGCAGAATTATCTGCCATAATGATATGTATACACTTCCTCTGTCCAGTTCAAGGACAATTTAATGCACAAATTAAGGAGAAATGGGACAGTTAAGATTAAAGGAAAACAAAACCTTTTCCCAGCATCTTCTTTTACACTTGAGCTTGCATCAGTGAACATTATAATTAAAGGTTCCTAATGGCTTGCCTTTCTACCGTATTTCAAGTTATGCAAATTACTTAAAAATTCAACATGCTCAAACATTTTCTCTCCATAAAGGTGACTTTTTGAAGGGTAACATGGGTCTGCCTTAGCTTTTTACAGCAGAATTATGGTGATAAAGTCTACATAATTTTGTTTTTCTGCTTTGAGTTATTCTAAAATATAAGACCATTGCCGACTATGAGCCTTTTACCTTACATATGGGAATTGCTTGACAGAACAAGGCACACCTATTAATGTGAAAAGTACCTAAAACAAAAAAATAAAACTAACAGTATTTAAAAACTTGATTTAGAATATGGTAACAGAAATTATCTGCTTTGGCATAAAATAAGTGCTTAATAATATACATTCAAAAGCATATTTTATAAGTACCAGTATCATTAAAGCTTAAACGAGGAGCAACACATCTGCCTTCTCTTTTTGCCATGACTTTTGAAAAGAAATTTATATTTTAGAGGTTACAATTAAGATCTAATATAAAATTACTTTGTTTTCAGTTTTAAGTGACTGCTAGAACTAACAAAAGTCAAAAATCAAAATTGAGTAGGTTATGATGCAACTACATTAAGAAAACTACTGAACAACTTAAAACTCCTTAGTTCAATTTGTCTATGCACATACCGAAATTGTTTACATATTTCCTTCTGTGTTTCCCACGATATGAAGGTGACTATCACACCATGTTGGACCCTAAAGAATTTACCACTTAGATTCATTTCTATTATGCTTAACATGTTGCATTATATTTTGGCCACGTATTTGTCTTCCCATTATAAAATATCCCATACTTGGAAGTAAATCCAAGTATGAGAGGGGAATGCAGATAAATAAGTGATTCTACATGTTCCTATGGAGACTCCCCTTATTCTTACCTGAGTTCATGTAGCCGTTGGTGTTCCTGCCACCACACTTGTTTGTGTTGTTTCATTAGCATTTGTTCTTTAGATATTTTTGAAGTCTTCACTGCTTTTCTGATCTAGATTTAGAGGAAGAACAGAAGAATAACAACATCAAAGTTTTTAAAATGTCTTTCCCACAACATAAATATTTAATAGGTATGTTCTAAATGAAATACTTTTTTCAGTCCTCAGTGTATCTTCTAGCACATCATACACCTAAAATGCTATATTAAAAACAAGAAAGAAAAAAGAGAAAATAGTTTTGAATACTGGGCAACTTAAGAACCTTTTTAAGGTATGAAAAGAAAGATAAAGTCATCCTATTTTTCATATATAAAATAAGTAATACCTAATTTATATATCGAAAGTTCCTAGAGTTTTCTATATATGTGTCCCTATTTTGGACACATTTCTCTGTCAGGAATTATGGATGTCATAATTCCCATTTTATAGATGTGCACACTAAAGGAAAGAGAAGTTCAAAGACTTGATCAAGATCATTCTTTAGAATTCAGTCACACAGAACCTTAGTGTTGGTATTGGTTTTTATCTCATTCCTCTGCATAAGATGGGAAAGATTTATGGGCTAAACAGTTAGGAGGCAGGGTTTTAGGTCCAGTTTCAGTACTTACTAGAAATATAGCTTCGAACATTCAATTTTAGCCTTTCAAATCCATGACTTTATAAATAATTTTCTAAAGTCAGGAAAATATTTATTTGAAGGCACTTAAATTATTTAAAAAAATAACGTAACACAGAAACCTCATTTTCAACTAAATGTAATTTTTCTCAAGTTTATGATTTTTTTTAATGTAGCACATAATTAGTGCTTTTAGTTTTGTCAGGCCTGGACCTGTTACTTTAGATCCATTCCTCAGGCAGCGCTGAAAGCCCAGGTTAGCCAAAGGAAGATACCAGCTAGAGGTGAATGAAGGGAGGAGAAAAGGAGAAGCCAAAGCAAGACCCCATCCCCCTTTTACTCTCAGAGATTCTCAGGAGCAATCGCACTTTCTCCAACGCTTCAGATTTTATCTGAACAATTCTACCACAGTTCCAAATATCTCTGATAGCATCAGCTTGAGGGAGCCTTGTTTATTGGTACCTGTCTGACCTAGGGATGGCAGTTGATTCCCAGTGGTTGCTCATCTCTATAATGACTCACGGTCCTCTGCTTTTCAGCTCTAGCACTACTGTTACCATTTGCCAAATCCTCAAGTTAGACTCTGACACACTCATGTGTACTCTGAATGCATATATTTCATGAAAACACCTTTAAACATGTACAAAACTACAAATCAGAAACTCAGAGAAATGCACAAATTTCATATTTTCTCTGCTACAAGAATACTTAGCACTCTGATAGCTTTAAAAGATAAATAATGAAGACACAAAAATTTCAGAAGACAAGTTCCAAAAAAGAATCTTCATAATGCATGCTATTTCTAGATGTTATTCACTGATTACTTTAACCTTGGGCTTATCTTTCTGCTGTTCTGGTTTCTGATTCAAAATAAGGAATATGAGAAAACAAATTAACCTGAAGACTACTTAAAAAATACAGTCAAAGTCAATTTTTTTCACAGAAGTTCTTGAAAGTGATACAATTATGAAATTTAAGAAAAAAATAAGTACAGGGTTCTGCAGAAAAACAGTAATCACTATTTTACTGGCTATATAGTATCCAACACTGTAGTACTTGCTTTAAGAATGTCTGAAACTTATTCCAACTATTTACCATCTATAGTCGCTAAAGTTTGCTGCAATAGACACAACTTTTAAAGTTAAATTTCTTTTCTGTATTCAGTCTATGTTGCACAAAGAAAATTATAATATATTGGAGGAAGGCATGGACACATTTTTATGGCTTAAAAAAAATCAATGCTGCTGCCTTTAGGCCCAGGGAAAGGGCAATTAAATGGACTAGAAAAATCAAAATAAAGCTACTGTTTTTCACTAGACATTTCCAATATTTTGTACAACATCCCAATTTTTTGTATATTCACTCATTGATTCTACTTCTATCCTCAGGCCAAAAATGAAGAAAAATAAAGACTCAAAAAGAACAAAAAAGATTTAAAGTTGTATCATTAGCAACAGGGATTTCCAGGTGATTCCAATTCATTTTATTGGGCAATAAGCCACATACAATCAATATTTAAGGTGGGTAATAATTTACATGTGGCACTAGTCACTTAAAACTCCTTTGGAAAAAGATAAAAACAATGAATTAATGAACCAGAAACTGGAAGTATTCTATGTGGTTTATGCTGATGATCAAAGGTAATGAAACCCTAAATAGGAAAATGGGGATACTACAAAAAATAAATTAGGACCAGGGAATCTATTTTAGAAATAAATATCATTAACCACTGGACAATGTTAGCTACATGGGTCAATGCATTTGTCAAAATTCACTGGAATGCATACCTATATTTGTGCATTTTATTGTGTGTGAGTCATACCTCAGTGAAGAGCTGTCAACAAAAATACAAAGAAAAACTATATGAAGATGCAATTTCTCATCTATCAGGTAGGTGAAAACTCAAATACACAAAACATATTGTGAAGCTAGAGGAAATAGGCTCTTTCTACATTTCTAGTGGAAATACAAAATGATACAGTCCTTACAGAATGAAATCTGAGTAAGTGTAATTAGATTTCACATGAATTTATTTTGTGACTCAGCAATTCCATCTTTGGAAACTGTCTAAAAACTATATTGGCAAAAGTATAAAAAGGAACAAAACTTCATTTCAGCACCATTTTGTAAGAGAAAAAGATTAAAGAACAAAAATCCCATTTACAAGTGTTTTTGCCAAAGTAAACTGAACCTGAGTCTGATCAGTTTTCTAGCTATAACTATCAATTATCTGGAAATACAAGAGAGAAAAGTAAGTTAAATGATACCGTGATAATGAAGTCAGCATAATTCAAACTGAGGACTCTAAAGGAAAGGTCTAATGTGGCTGACCCTAGAGGAGGGGTCATGTTGGAGGTACATGGAGAAGATTAACTGGAAAATACAGGTACTCTGAACTGGAGTAGGCAATCAGACCATACCCTAAAACAAAAATTTAATCTGAAAGATGATACATGTGGATTAAGCCTAATAACTGGGTCTTGAAAGGGAAAGCAGAGTTGCCATTACTTGTCCACACCACCCCACTCCAATCTCAACCTCCTGAAGGGAGTGGCCAACAGGAGAACAGTCCAAATAGCGTATGGGAAGGAACTAGTAACCCGGAGACCAGATTGTCTTGGAAGACTGCAATATATCTGCTCCTGTCCATCATGTCCCCAAACACTGGGAAACACTGCATCCCAGCAGCAACCCCTATAGCACTTGGAGGGAGGGGGCGGCTGGACAAGGCAAATGGCGCCAGGTCCACTGGAAAGGACCCACCATGGATCACCTCCCTAGAGACACAGCGGAGGGAGCAGGACTGAAGAGTTGGTCCAGAGGGAGTTCGTCGCTGTAGTCTCCACAAACACTGGAAAAATCCAAGTTAGCCTGAAATTCTGAAGAGAGGCCACAATGGTATGGAGATCCCTCAACCAAGCCCAGGAACTGTATCAGATTATGCAGGCTGGAAAGGGGGACTCTTGAGACAGGGTCAGGTTGGGCTTTAAGTGCAAAGGAAAAGATGGACAGGCTGGGACAGGGAACTTTTGGTGACAAACAAGTCAAAAAAATCTCTGAAACAAGAATAATGAGGTTCCTCTAGCGCAAAGGAAAGCAGGAGTCATAAAACATTGGCAGGAGATGAAGGAGAGCTTGATGTCAGAAAAATTACTTCAAATCTCCCCTCTCTCAAATTAATTGAGTTAGTCGGATAATGGGACAGAGAGAAAAGACTATAGTTAACCACAAACAAAGCACACCTTGCATTAAGGAGATCGAATCAAAGAAACTGTCACTCCTCACTACTTCTGGGGAAGCTGATAAGTAACCTTTAGAGAAGGCAAATTGGTGAGGCTGCCTGGGAACAGACCATGACTGAACCAAGAAGGGAACTGTGCAGACACAGTTACTCTTTACTCCAGCTATAACAAACTTCCAATAGGGTCTAATACACTATTTGTTTTTATCTATTATAATTTCTCCTATCTCACTCTCCTCTGACTGACTTAAACCCCTCTGTCAACCATTCCTCCATCTTTTCTTCTATCAGCCCATGAGCCAAGTCACCCCAGTAGCTGAGCATCAGATAACAGTTAAAAAAAAAAAAAACTACAACTTTAGTATTCAGGTTTAATTGCAGTGTGATAAGTAAGTTTGGTTTGGGTTCTAGTTCAGGCACTCAGTCTCTAAACAGCTTGCCATCAGTGGTATAGACTGTAAAGGGTACTGATAATGGGTAGAAGTGTAAATACAAGGTTTAATAAATATAAGTGATGTATGAGTGGATCTGTTAATACTGTTATAAGCAGTACTAACTCTCAACTCACAATACAGTAGCAGGATCCAAAGCATTTATAGTAATACCTCAGTTCATGAATGTTCCGGTTTGCAAATAAATCTGGTTGCCAAACAGAACCATTTGACAAAATTTTGTTTCTATTCACAATCTCCACATCAGGCGACAAACACAACTTTGACTATCCTTTGACTGATTGTGTTCCATAAACACAAATGCAGCCATCTTCTCCAGAACTGTGGAATGAATTAAATATGTAAACTGAGGTACCATTGCAAAGTGAACAGCTGAAATGATAAACACTATGGACAAATAAAGCCAAGAGCACATCACTAGAAGGCAGAATCCAACTAAAAATATCTTCATACCAACAATCATCTTTCCTCACCCTACTTGACCTGAACTCCCACAACCCTCCCCCAAACACACATGCACGCACATGTGCACACACAGGAACATGGGAAAACTAGGCAACAAAAGGTTGTCAGGGTCTCCCAACTTTTCCAAGGCAGATGCAGGGGACACTAATGGAGAGGAAATCAAACACCAGGTAGCAGAACTTTACAAAGTAATTAAAGAAGAGATAAAGAAGATAGTTTAAAAGAGACATGACCTAAATGATAACAGAGCTATCACAGAAACTGACCAATATGAATGGGAGAGAAACAAGTAAAAAATTGGATAAGCTGACCAAGACAGATCAAAACATGAATGATTAATTTACCAAAGATGTGGACTGCAGGAAAAGGTCTCAGGCAGAAATGTCAGAAATAAAAATTTTATAGAATTCAAAATTGCAGAAATGATTAATGTGAAGACAGGGTTTATAAAATCAAGGACAAAGTGGCAAGTCAGAATGAATTACTCAAAGAAGCTTTAAGAATGATAAGAAAAATTCATCTAATAGTTACTACATGGCACTAAGAAGATTAATCAAAGGCTAGTTGAAATTAAAGAGCAATTAAGACAGCAAATATAAGATCATATAGAAAATCATAACAGAAATTATAACAGAAAACTTTCCAAATGTGAGGAAACATTTCAACATACAGATTGTAACCTTATAGAGGTTTATAGAACACCAGTTATGATGATAAAAGAAGTTCCCCACAACAAATCTTAGGCAAAATCCAAGAAGTACAACAAGATAGAATTTGAAAATCTGTCTAAGAAAAGCAAAAAAATCATGTGTAAAGGTACACTCATTAGGATTAAAGCAGACTTCTCAGCACAAGCATTAAAGGTCAAGAGAGCTTACAGTGAAGTTTTTCAAGCCCTAAAAGCAAATAACTTCCAACCCAGGCTAATATATTCTTCAAAATGTTTTTTCCAAATAGATGGAAAAATAAGGACATTCCACAATACATAACATTTTAAGAAATATATGAACATGAAACCAGCACTGCGAAAAATATTGAATAATATCCTACACATAGACAGTGAAGTCAGCAAAGCCAAAAATTAGGATCAAATGAATATATCAAGCAAGGGAAATAGTTAAACAAAAGAGAAAAAACAAAGGAGTCATCAACAGCAAAAGAATGTAATGACAGGAACAAACCAGTACCTTTCAGTAATAACTCTTAATTAAATGACCACAACCCCCCAATTAAAAGACACAAATTGGCAGACTGGATCAAAACCAGAATCAACAGTCCATGACATTCATGAAACTCATCTAATCTGAAAAGAAAATCATAGGCTAAAAATCAAAAGATGGGAAATAGTATTTCATGCACCAGGATCCCAAAAGCAAACAAAGGTTACAATTTTACTCTCAAAGTAAACTTCAGTCTAAAACTGATAAGAAGCAAAGAAAATCACTATATACTAGTTAAGGGAATAATCCAACAAGGAGAAATAACACTTGTAAGTAAATATGCACCAATATTGGAGCACCTAACTTCATAAACCAAATAGTGCTGGAAATAAAAGATCAAATAAACATTGGGTGACCCCCATACCCCACTTTTACAAAGAGACAGATCAACTAAGCAAAAAAATCAAAGAAATAACTGAACTAAACCACATCTTTGAACAAATAAACTTAATAGATATCTACAGAGTTCCACCCCACTACAACAGAATATACATTGTTCTCAGAAACACACAAAAATTTTCCAAAATAGTCCACAAAGCTGGCTTAAATAGCTACAGAAGAATCACAACCACCCCATGTATACTATCCGATCATTGTGCATTGAAACTCAAAATCAATCACAAAAGAAACCAAAGAAAATTTATAAACAACAGGATATTTAATAATGTACTCTTGAATAATCAGTGGATCACAGAAGAAACCAAGGAACGCAGTGAACAATTTCTAGAATCAGACAACAATGCCAGTGCAGTACACCAGAACGTATGGGACATAATGAATGCAGTCCTAAGGGGAAAGCTTAATGTTCACATTAGAAAAACTGAGTGAGCAAAACGTTGTGAGTTCGAGGCCCACTTGGGCTACAATGTGAGCGCAAAGCCAGTCTGAGCTACATAGTGCAACCTTGTCTCAAAAAACTAGGGCTGAGAGTTTGACTCAGTGGCTTAAGCACCTGCCTGGCAGACGCAAGGTCATGAGTTCGATCCCCAGTGCCAAAAAAAAAAAAAAAAGAAAAACTGAGTGATCTCAGATAAATAGTGTGATGAACAGCCTAAAGATACTTGAAAAACAACAATCCAAACCCAAACTTATGTCAAGGAAAGCAAAATAAAGATTACAGTGAATATTAATGAAATTTAGATTTTAAAAACAATACAAAGAATCAAATAGAAGAGCTGGTCCTTTGAAATAAAAAACAAACTAGACAAGCCTTTCACCAAATGTACAAAAAGAAAGAGAAAAGTCTCATATTAATGAAATTAGAAATGAAAAAGGGAAACAACAAATGGGAAAATCTTAAAGAAATAGACAAATTTCTAGAAACATAGGAGTCATCAAAACTAAACCAAGAAGACACAACAATTCTGAACAATCCAATAGCAAGCAAGGCAATTGAGGCAGTAATTAAAAATCTCCAAACTAAGAAAAGTCGAGACCTGGTGGATTTACTGCTGAATTCTATAAGACTTTTCTGGAGGTATAATTACCAATAATTTTCAATCTCTTTAATGAAATTGAAATAGATGGAATAATTTGCAACTCATTTCTGGAAACCAGGGTCACTCTTACCACAAAAGAGACAAAGATCAAACAAAACCAATACAAACCCATCTCCTTAAAGAACATAAAATATATGGAAAATTCCTAAGATAATGGCAAATATAATGTGGCAAATCACTGAAAGGATCATATATCATAACCAATTAGATTTCAGCCAAGGGAAGTAAGGATGTTTCAACATATACAAATCAATAAATGAAATACACCACGTAAACAGAAACAAGAACAAAACTGTGTATCCATCTGCAGAAGATTAAAACTACACCTGTATGTGTCACTATGTACCAAACTGAAATAAAACATGTATCAAATATCTAAGTATAAAAACAGAAACTCTTAACCTACTGAAAAATAAAACACATAAAACTCGAAGTCATAGGCATAGACAAGGACATTCTGAACAAAACCCCAACTGCACAAAAAATAACAGTACAAGTCAACAAATGGAATTATATCAAATTTAAAAGCTTCTTCACAGCAAAGGAAACAACCAACAGAGTAAAGAAACAAGCTACAGAATAGGAAAATAATTTTACCAGATATTCCTCAGACACAGAACTAATATCTAGAATGTACAAAGGACTTAGATCCTTAAAAAAAGACCCAATCAAGCAATAGGAAAGTGAAATGAACAAACACTTTCCAGAAGAAACATAAATAGCCAATAAATACTTTTAAAAATTCAAATTTGATGATCATTAGAGAAATGTAAATGAAAACATCACACTCCACAAAGAATAACAATCATTTATTCAAGAATGCTATTGAAGGGCTGGGGATATAGCTCAGTAGCACAGTGACTGCCTGGCAAGCTCAAGGTCCTGAGTTTGATTCCCAGTACCAATAAATAAATAAATAAATAATAACAATAAAAGAAATTTGTTGAGCAAGCAGGTCCACACTGGATACACAGCAGCACTCCTCCAACCCCGACACAAGCAAGCAATCATGAGCCAGAAACATGACCCCCCACACATACCCACGTGAATAACCAGGCCTGCCCAGGATGATAATTCCCCCCTCCAACACAAGGATAAGCCCACCCACCAACTCAAAATTGGCTCTACATTTTGCTTCCCCTCAGCACAGGGACACTTAGGTGAGGACTATCCAATCAAACTGATCCTGGATGAGGAATTATCCTGGAGAGAGAAGGGAGCAACCATCCTGGGGAGGGATGAGAGAGAACACAGGACTGTCACTGCCAAGTGCAACAGTTCAATTGAACTCCTAACCCACAGCACATCCACAGAAGAGAGTGGAGGGCTGACCACATTTCCCATCTACCAAGGAGAGAAGGAAGCACCTTGTCCTCAGTGGTAACCACAGTCTGGGGTGAACAGACAGAGGAGTTCCTCATGCAACAAAAGCACATCAAAAATCCATAAGCCTTAAAGATACGTAGAAAAAAGAATCGTGACTGGCTAGATCCCAAGACTGTAGATCTTGGAAAGAAACCACTCATTCAAAACATAGTGGAGATTTGTAGTCCAGACACTGGAATATAGCAACATGGAGAAGAGAAGAAAAAGAGAAGTGGGTCCCCAGGACTCAGCAAGGATCTAAAGTGAGAATTGGAACTCACAGAGAAAGTGAAAAGAGGGATCTCAGTGCAGAAGAGGGAGGTGGCTAATGACACTATTTCCCTAAATTCTAGCTCATGGTGCAAGAGAGGCAGCTTGAACCTACAGAGGCATGGTGACTATTGGTGACTCCAGGGCCTCCACAGAGAAATCTACCAGTGCAGTGGAGCCACGGATGCTGCAGGCTGCAATGCCTGGTGAATGAATCTGGTTTAAATTCCTCAGGAGAAGGTGGTTGGCCAGTCACCAATTTGGAAAGGAGCCAACTGAACTCAGGACACAGAGCAGCAGTGGGTTGGCTCCATCTCAGGTGTCCCAGTGTCAGGGTGAAGTACAGCCATGGGAAACATGTAAGGTCAAGGAACCGAGTTCAAGCCAGCAAGAGGCACCTGAAATGTTGTGGTCTGAACAACTCAGATCCCAGCCTCACAACCAGAAACCAGGAGCAACCTGAACTTTAGTGGAGTTGGAAACATAGGATTGCTGGGATTATCGATCACTTCACTGTAATCCTACTGCTGGCTTCCAGGGACTCAACCAGCACAAACCTGGGCTCTGTCTGCCCCCTTTCCAGTGACAGCAGAGATGCACCCTGAAATAAACTTACATACTTACTTACTTACTTTCTTTTCTTTCTTTCTTTCTTTCTTTCTTTCTTTCTTTCTTTCTTTCTTTTTTTGTTTTTGTTCTGTTCTGTTCTGTTTTGTTTTGTTTTTGCTTTGCTTTGTTTTTTGAGAAAGTCTCCCTTGAACTCACTATGTAGCTCATGCTAGCCTTGAACTCACAGTGACCCTCCTACTTCAGTCCTCCAAGTGCTGGGATTGTAGGCATGCACCACCACATGCAGCTTTTTTCTTGATTGTTTGTTCTTGTTTTTATATGAGTGCGAACTTTGTTTCTAGTTTTTGTTGTCCTTGTTGTTGCATTGTTCTTTCTTTTCTTTCTTTCTTTCTTTCTTTCTTTCTTTCTTTCTTTCTTTCTTTCTTTCTTTCTTTCTATTTCTTTCTTTCCTTTCCTTTTTTCCCTCCTCTCTTCTTTGCCAGTTTCTCAAAACTTGTATAGTCTCCCTGTCTTTCAACCTTGCTTCTAGTCTCTTTCTCTTCTTCTATTTCTCTATTTTCCCTTTCCCCTTTTAAGTTTTCCCTGCTTAGGCTAAAATCATTATATTGACAGAATATTTACTTTATACAATTTTCTGGTTTGTTTTACATTTGGTTATATAACTACAAATCTTATTCTTATGGTTAAAGATGGCAAATGAATAATTACCACAGCTCATCATTTTTAGGCTATGCTTGATGCTATTGTTATTACTGATATAGTTGTTCTAATCAGTTGTTCTTCCTTGTAGTCAAAAATTGATATTACTCAAGAGTCATAAACAATACTATAGGCCAGTACCAAAGCAACAGGGGCTAGGCCAAATAAGCAGCAACTTCTCAACTTCCACAATAAATTAAAGAGGTAAGATCTTGCAACAGACTCAAAAGTCAAAAGCCAGCTATGCCTGTAATAGGAAATTAGAAGACGTGGAAGCAACAGGCAACCACAGACTTACAGATCACCCAATGGGCAGTGAACAATCTGAAAGTCATCTGCCTGAATTCTCTGAAATGGTAACAGCAGAAGTAACAAAGCAAAGCAATGAGACTCAAGAAAAAAATAAAATTAAAAATAATTTCTCAAATATTTAAAGAGGTGGTGAGCATAAGGAAGGACATAGTTGGTGAATCTAAAGTAGATACAGATTGAAAAAAAAACAGAGGTGCTTAGGAAAATGATGGAAACCATGAACCTCCAACATAGAAATGCAATCCATGAAACACATTTAAAAAGATACCCAGGAGATTAAAAATGCTATGGAAAATGTATGAAATATGAAAACAGAATACCCGACCTAGAAGACAGATTTGCAGTTAGTGAACATGAAAGAAAGAATTTTTTGTTTTGTTTTGTTTTGTTTTGTTTTTTTGTGGCACTGGGGATTGAACTCATAACCAAGCCACTAAGTCAAAGTTCCAGCCCTAGTTTTTTTGAGGCAGGATCGCACTATGTAGTTCAGGCCGGCCTTGCACTCACGGTGTAGCCCAAACCGGCCTCAAACTCACAACACTCCTCCTACTTCAGCCTCCTGAGTGCTGGGATTAAAGACATGTGCCACAATGCCTGGCAAGAAAGATTTCTTAAGAATAGCAAGGGACCAATACAAATCAATCCAACTGCTAGATGATGCAAGGAATAATAACATAAGATTGATTTGAGCCAATAAAAATACAGGAGACAATGCAAAGAAAATTGAAAAAAAAAAAAAAACCTGTTCACAAAAGTAATGACAAGAAAATATCCAAAGCAAGCAAAAAGAATTTGATATACAGATAAGTGAGTTACGTAGAACATCAACTAGCCATGATACAAAATATCTACACAAAGGCATATAATATTCAAGATTCCAGAAACTCAGTACAAGAACAGAATATTAAAAGCCCTTAGAGAAAAGAAACAAATCA
>RJWM01012484.1:0-56383 GCA_004363535.1 Dasyprocta punctata | reverse complement strand
CTGCAGGTCCTAAAAGAAACGGGGGTCTCGAGGAGAGGGCATGGAGATGGGGGAGGGCAAGGCTGGGGAGAGAGAAAGGAAGACAAGACGGATGTCCGATCAAGTCCTCGTTTATTGCAGAAGTGTTTACAGCTTATATAGAAGCGGGAACGGAAGCTGTCATTGCACAGGGGTGTGGTGAGCACGGATAGGCTGTTGTCATTTTCGGGGTAGGCTGGAGAGGATCATGGGAAATGTAGGCTGACACACCTGATGCCCACAGGTGAGAGAGGCGGGGCGACTGTTCTAAGTACTTCATCTGCATGGGCTTCTATAGTACTTAAAAATTCTTGACTAGCCTATTCCAATTAACATACTTTCATGAGTCATCCATCTTGTACTATGTCAGAATTTCATAACTTCTGAAGACCAAGTCATGGTCCCTCGTTTGTGTGCACCACTGTGCGTGCGTGCGTGCGTGCGTGTGTGCGTGCGTGTATTTTCCTGGGACCCAGGGCCTTGTGCGTGTGGAGCATTTGCTGTACCATGGAGCCAGGACCCCTGTTGTTGCCAGATGCTGTAGTGTCTGATAATTCTAGGCTCTGTCTGTCCTGCCCAAAGAACTGGCTGGAATGAGCAAGGAACAGTTCAACACAACTTTTACTTAATATAAAACAAGAAAGGGGAAGATGTGATGGAAAGAGAAGAAAGGAGGAAAAGAGTAAAGGAAAAGAGAAGAGCACGAAGAGCTATGCCCTGCCAGCAGGATGGGCCACTGCAGGAATAGGACAGCAGAACAGCAGGGTCATGGCGGTGGGAGCACATCAGGGGCCGCTGCCTCGTGCGCCCTTCAGGCCCGGTCTGTGGGAGGTGGCTCTTGCCTGGCAGTCCTGGCTGTCACTGACCGGTCGCATCTGTTGTGGATCAGTTGCACAGGCACAGCCTGTGCTCAGCCTCCGGTCCAGATGTTCCTAACTGATGGCTCCGTCCTGCCTTCCAGCCAGCTGCCGCTGCCCTGATATCTCACCTCACTGGCATCGCTTACTGGTGCCAGAGTTGCACCCACATTTTGCCCACTGCTGTGAACATGGGAACGGCGCCTCTTGGAACTGCTTCTGCTGGGCACAGTGGCGCATGCTGTAAGCCCTGCTGCTGCGTGGGTTCAGTTCTTATGCACCATGTTTTTCTATCCATAGGCCTTTGGAGTTTTTGATGAAAACTGGACATTTGATTTGTTTTGTTTTATTTTTGGGTACCAGGGATCTAACTCATGACCTCACACTTGCCAGGCAGGCGCTTGCACTGCTGAGCTAAATCCCTGGCAAAAACTGGACATTTGAATCTAACCGTATAACTGTGGAAATCAGGCTCCTACCCAGGATTTGTTAAAGTATTTGAGTTTGTGTTTTTCCTAATTGCTGGACATCCCCAGAGCCAGAGATCAGGCTGAGGTCTTTCCTAAGCCTGAGCCTTCCCCTTGATGTGTGTGGTCATTTTCTAATCATTCTCATATATCCAGCTATCTTTGAATTTCCAGGTTTTTACATCTGGTTTGCAAGAACAAGTAAGTAGAAGAATGTAAGGGTGTGTGTGTGTGTGTTTGTGTTAGGAGGTGCTGGCCCTTTAAATCCCACAGAAGTTCCAGAAAGAGAGGAAGCTTATAACAGATGGAGGCAACGGCCATTGTCACCACGTCTTTGTGCCTCCCAGAATCCTCTGTGTATAAGGTGTCCTCAGGGTTTTTTCGCCTGTATTACTTACCCTTGGTGACTCACTGGAAATCCGTGTGCGCTCTCTGTTAACACAGCTCTGGGGAAGTCCGTGCCGCGGTGCCGCGGTGCCGGCGAGGAGAGGCTGTCAATCGCTCACTGCCCTCATTCGGCAGCGCCTGACAGCTGAGGAAGCACAGGAAACTCTCTGCAACTGCGGACCAGTAATGGGCTTTGTGAAAATAACTGGGGTTTTTTTCAATACCATTTTAAAGAGTTTTTTGTTGTTTCATTTATTTTTGTCCAGATGACAGAAAATAATTTTTTCTTGAAGAAGATAGAAATCAGTGTTTCTGAAGCAGAAAAGAGAACTGGAAGAAACGCAGTGAACATGCAAGAAACGTACACTGCTTACCTCATTGAAACCAGGTGGGCAATGAGGAGAGAGGTCGGGCCAGGGAAAGCGTTTTCTGTGGGCCTATAGCAGCATCGTTCAGCAGACTGAGACTGAACTAGGTTAAAGTCACTGGTTTTTCCTCGAGGTTTTCTGTGTGTGCCTCTTCACAGCAAATTAACTCTTAAAGTCAGTCTAAGGAACGGGCATGGTGGCGTGCACTGTAATCCTAGCTACTCTGGAGGCTGAGGCAAGATGTTTACTTGAGTCTAGGAGTTTTTGCCAGTCTGGGCAACACAGAGAGCTGGTCTCAAAAAAACAAAGCCAAACAAAACTAAGCAGTTACTATGTTTAGCATGACATAATGTAAATACTTCCTCACACTTGACTTTATTAATTATCATTAGCTTCCCACATATTTACCTTCCCTCTATTTACCAACCCGAGGAATCCAAAGCTCTTTCCTTTGTCTGCTCACTTCTCCACAGTGTTGTCATGCTGGTATATAATTCCCTGGACTAGCCATCTCTAAACCTAAGACAGTAGAGGAGGAGAGGTTTTCCCTTCCTGGTAATATTATTTAGCTTTTCTGTCTTTTTGTACTAATGTACAAGTGCACATTGTAGTTGAGTGTACATTTCTTGGAGGCAGCCAAATTCTTGTCAAGCAAATAATTAGAAAATAAGAAGGTCCTGATAATGTTTAAACAATTGGTGCTTTCCACTGTTGCTTACACTAGCAGAGAGCTTCAGTAGTGAAAGTACTTTCAAACCTCCTTTGTCTGATTTTACCCTTTCTCCTGACTATAAATTGAACTTTTAGATAGGTGAGATCTGGCCCTGCCGAGCAGCTCTTGATACGCAGTGTGATCAAGATACGATGAATGTTAAAATTTTTAAAGTTTATTACAGTAAAAGACACATTACCATTAATCCTTCTCAAAATGCTCCCCCCTCACTTCAGACACACATTTTGTACTTTCTTGCCATTTTCTGAAGCAGTTCTAGAAGCCTTCTTTCATGGGTGTTTTTGTGTGGCACGATCAAAAATACAGTAAATGCTGCTGCCCAGTGCCATCCAGTGGAAAGGCAAGCTGGTAAAAACATTACAGTGTGTTCTCATCAAACCATAGTCAGGAGATCCCATGTGACTTCCCCAAAGTCAAATCACAGTGAAAGGTGAACATTTTGAATTGACTTGGAACATCGAAGCAGCCACCAGAGCACGACTAAGAGGACTTCCAGAACTGGTTCAGAAAGTGGCAAGAAGGAGCAATGAAATAAGTGTATGTGAAGCAAGGTAGGGAGTGTTTTAAGGGGTAACAGTGGCAGCATGTCTTTTATTGTAATAAATTTTTAAAAATTTAAACATTTCCCCGTATTTTTTTTATCATACTTTGTAGTTAGTTTTTTGGGCATATGTTTGTTTTGTGGTGCTGGACTATATCCCTAACCAGTTTTTATTTTTTATTTTGAGACATAGCAGCTCTCTAAGTTGCTAAGTTTCCTGGCCTGGCTTGAATTCTGCACCCTCTTGCCTCCAGCTCCCAGAATGCTGGGATTACAGGCACATGCCCCACCCAGTTTAGAGATTTTCATGACTTCGCTTCCTTGCCTTTTCAAGAGATTCTCAAGATTCACTTGATTTCCTCACAACCTAAAGTGAGGTTTTGCGGGGCCCTGGTCTTACCGTGAATGTCATCTTCTCGCTGTGGCAGCAGGGAAGTGAGAAGGAGATTTACTGAGCCAGGTACAGGGTGTCCACCTGTAGCACCCGCGCTCCAGAGAGAGTTCAAGCCCAGCCTGGGCAATGTAGTGAGACCCTGTCTCAGACAACAAAAACAAAACCAAGCACAAACATACCTTTTTATTTAATAAAACCCTTGCTGTGCCAGATTTTACCATCTTGTAAAATCATACCATCTGTTCGTTCATCATACAATTCCAGGTAGTTTTATTTTCACCAGAGGGAACTGGTTATGAGTAAGGGTTTGGGATCAGTTGGATCTGAGCGCTCTGCCCACGGATCTGTGTGATCACAGCTGGAGCACATACTGTCAGCTTCCTCATCTGTAAAATGGGAATAGCAACTCCCTGCTTCACAGGGTTGTAAGGACCCAGTAGGAAAATACTGGAGAGGTCTTTACTCGGTGTCTGTCTCATACCCATTCAGTAAACAGAGGCATACATTTAAAAAATTACTGTTAATGTTCTTTGATTGCTTTTCAGGTCAGTTGAACATGCCGATAGTCAGAGCGTCCTCACGGACTCGCTGTGGAGGCGGTACAGTGAGTTTGAGTTGTTGAGAAACTACCTTTTGGTTTGCTATCCACATATTGTTGTGCCACCGCTGCCAGAGAAACGGGTAAGAAGTGAAAAGGTCGTGCATGGGTCACGAGTGTTTAGCATCAGGACTGTGAGTAATGTTTGTTTTGTTTACCTAGGCAGAATTTGTGTGGCATAAACTCTCTGCTGACAACATGGACCCTGATTTTGTAGAAAGACGACGTGTTGGTTTAGAAAACTTTCTCTTGAGAGTTGCTTCACATCCCATCCTTTGTAGAGACAAAATCTTCTATTTGTTTTTAACACAGGTATTTTTTGTCTAGTCTTTTTAAAATACTCTTTTGACTTGGATTTCCTTCTCTCTATCTCTCTCTTTTTAACGGTAGAGTACTTATTCTAGAGGGTCTTTTTGGAGCTGCTTTTTATATGCAATTTCTTGTGTTTGGTTTGGTTTGAATTTCAGTTTCAAATTATTGGTTTACATTAGGCCTCTGGCTAACTTGGTGTTCGTGCGTGCCAGTGCAAGTTAGTTAGTGGGGACTTAGTCCAAGGCCTTCCTTCTAATCTATATCCCCAATCTGTTTTTTGTTTAGAGACAGGGTCTCACTAAGTTGCCCAGGCTGGGTCTGAATTTGAGATTCTCAAGCCCCAGCCTCCCAGAGTGCTAGGATTACGGGTGTGTGCCTCCCCACCTGATGTTTGGCTAACATTTTTATATTTAAAGATAATAGAGACTATGCTTTTAGTAACACTTAAACGATATCAGAATTGGTTTTCAATTTTTTGAAGCCCAAATTTCTAAAATTGTAGGCCTATGTTTTGTTAATCATTTGGAATCTTGATCGTACATTTATATTCTGAAATGAAAAGAATTTTCTTGACATTTCTTATCTCCCTTGAAATTAGAACACAGTGATAGGAATTCAGTTTATATAAATTAGAATGTTTCTGGTGAGTTGTTTTGCTTTGCAGTAATGATTTTTAAAATTAATTTTTAGGAAGGCAACTGGAAGGAGACTGTGAATGAAACTGGGTTTCAGCTTAAGGTAAGAATATTTGCATGAAGTAATTTGGCGCACACAGCGCTGTGCACACTTGGCTCCTTGGTATTTTTTGAATGAGTGAATGTTGGAAATCAGCTTTGCATATAAAATCATTGGTAAAGTTTTCAAAGAAACACTACAATTCACTTTTGACTTGTATAGTTATAGTTGGAATACAGCAAGCAAACTTACTCATTTAATTCTACTAGGAAAGAGCATTTTGAAGCATTAATTTAAATGCAGGCTGTACCCTCGAAGGAGCCAATGCAGAAGACCAGATAGCTTGCAGCCTTGGAGAGACAGATACCTCTGTCACAGGTCAGATCTCAAGACAAAAGGCAAAACAAATGGAACCACACCCTAATTACAAGCATCAGAGATTGATATTCTAAATAGGTATCAATCACCTTGAGGAAGGCAGAAGGAGCCATTAACCTAACCCCTTAACAGCAAATACCCTGTTCTGTATTCCTGCCTGGTTACTATGAGACTCACCTCCCCATTTGATCCCAACTTAATCAATTTTACCTGAGCAATTGCACTCGTAATCTTATTAGTTGGCCATAGTTCTGTCCCACCTCATGCCCACCTGCCTTGCGAGTTCCCATTTTTCCTCACTGTGGACCCACCTCATCTCATGGTTTTGCTCTGTAAAAGTCCCTAGGAAAGACAGAGTCTTTGGCAACCCACTCAGGACCCCTTCTGTCTCTCACAGATAGAAACTTTCTTTCTCTCAGTAAATATATTCTGCTCTTAAAAAAAAAAAAAAAAAAAAACATAAATAAATGCAGGCTGTAGCTTTTTCCCACACTAAATGCATACTTTGACTTCTGTTCTTTTCTGCCCTGACCATTTCCACTGCACCTGCGTGCTGACACTCACAATTGCTCCCTCTGGCAGAAATGACAGACCCTGAAGACGAACTTGGTTTGGCCTGCATTAATAGTTGAGTCTTTCATCATACTTTTAAGATATGTTAGAAGCTACTAATAAGAGAAACAATAAAATATAACTCTTGGTGAACTGTCTTTATAGAATACAAAATTTTTTAAAATTAATCATCAGTATGGTCATTAGTCAACTCTCTATGCTTTGTCCTTGAACCCTGTTTTTGGCAATAACTTTGGTGACTTTTAACATATGAGTTTCTCCATTATTGAAGAATATGGGATCCTGCTTGCAGAGTGCTTTTAATTTCATGTGCAGGCACTATTTAAGTGTACACATACAGTGTTTCCTATTTGAGTAGCCTTATAGTTGAAAAGTTGGGTTTCATTTTTACAAAGCATTTGAAAGGTAATACTTAATGTAGACTATTAATAATTCAAAAAGTCAGATTTACTAAAGTAGACTAGATATAAAATATATGGAAAGAGTTCAGAAACCTATATATCTTGCTCTATTCCTAGTTTGTTATGGGTGTTTCTTATTTTAAGTCCTTTCTTCCATCAGGGAAATGGGACCTCCTGGACCACCTTACATACATATAGATGTCACCTTGTATGTATGCATGTACATGTCGTTTGTCCCAAGGTCATGTATTTGGTGACTCCAACTAATCTGCTTATATTTGAAAGCTAAGAGTTAACCAAATGGACTTCTGAGATCTGCAGATGAGGTAACATGGCTTCTATAATTTGAAAAACACTTTAGTCCTCTCAGATAGGACTCAATTCTGTAAGTTATTCAGATAAACTTGGCTGTAAGTTTTCGAGGTTATAATATATTTTAGCAGACAATTAAAAAGATCTAAAGGTGAGTAGCACTGGAGACAGGTACATGTGACAACAGTGACAAAGACAACTGAGGCCCCTGGCAGAGCAGGAGGCAGCAGGCTGTGAGGGCCAGACCCCCAGTGTGGGGTACTTGGGCCTGGGCCAAATCCACACACCTTCGTGTAGCCCCCACCTCACTGCGTACCACGCACGTTCAGGATTAGTTGTTTATGGGGTTACCTGGAAGCCTCAGGAACAAATGAAATTATACTTGGTGTGTGCTCTTTATTCATTGTGCTGTCAGTAAACTGCTGCATCGCAGTTGTCAGGATTGTTCAAAACACTGAATCCTAGATTTTGTCCCAGATACGCTCATTCCTGGTTTCCTAAAATTTGACAGCTGTTGCTGTAAGGTGATGGAGAGATCTGTTTTGAACCTAGGGCCTTGCACATGCAAAACACACGGTCTACCACTCAGCAGCACCCCCTGCCAGTAATTTAGGAAGATTACCCAAAATGGTAAAAAAGGAAAAAAAGCTGTTTAGAATCTAAAGCATAATCACTATCATATATGCTTACTGTGTGCTAGGTCCTGTACTGTATTACACGGAATTCTATTTTGCTGAATAATGTCTTACTCCTTTTGAGGTTAGTTTATGTTCCCATTTTTGTAGTTGAAGAACTGTAGAAAATGACTTACCCAGAGTCACATAATTCTAAGTTATGGAATCTCAATCTAAGTCATGTCCTGTTTGACTTAAAACCCTTCTTAGTTATATTCCATGTTGCTCTCTCTTTTTGCTTATTCCTTGTGCAAAGATGGTTGGTAAAGGAAGGGTTGAAAACTATATTTGTGTGAAAATGAGATCATTGTTATTTTTTTTTTTTTTTTTTTTTTTTTTTTGCGGCACCGGGGATTAAACTCACAGGCTCGCACTGCCAGACAGGCGCTTAAGCTGCTGAGCCAAACTCCCAGCCCTAATGAGATCATTCTGAATCACACCAAACATTTATGTAAGAATATTTGATCTTAGCTCTTGGATTCTCATCCACAAATTGAAATGTCAGTTTGCTTCAGTTTTATTTTTTTTCAGGCGCTTTTAATGTGTTGTTGCTGTTTTGTTTTTTCTTTGTTTTTGCCCACTAGATATATTTGTTTGTTTGTCTGTTTTTTGTGGTGTTAGGGTTCGAAGCCAGGTGCTAGGAATTAAACCATAGTGGGTAAGTGCTCTATGCCTAGAGCCCGTAGATTAGTATTTTCTTAAATCCTTTTAGAGTTCTTGTTATACTCAGCAAGGTAATTATAAAATTCAGTTTTTTTGCGATCACTGGTCTTTTTTACCTAAGCCTGAGCAGCTCATCTTTATATCATTGTTGATTATTCGCACTCATATATACATACATACATACGTACATATATGTATATACACTCGTGTTACTTAATTCAGTGAAAGGAAAGCAAGGAGTTTATCCCTCGAGCAGTGGACGCATAAATTAGTTGTTTTAGTACAAAGTTCAGTGACATTATTTTAGCAGTGACCTCAGTCAGGAAACTAAGGGCGATTCCATGTGTCCAGACCTTAAACAAATAGAAGCTGTTCAGAAGGCTCCGGAGCCCTGTCTGCCGCGGGGGCCAGGAGCAGCCAAGCCAAGGCCTGGGTCCTCGGCAGCCCTGCTGGACTCTGGGTGGCCCAGGAATTGCCGATGCTGGGCACCACAGTGGGAGGCGCCCTGAGTGCAGTGGAGACAGTAGTGAGTGTGCTGGAAATGTTTAAGTCCATGTTCTTCTGAAACTTAGAATTTAGTGTTAGGTCCATTAACATTTAAATAAAATACTTTAAAATAGTGATAAGTGAAAAAAAAAGAGGTAAGTAGCATACAGGAATTGAAGCAGCTAATGTGACAGGGATTATTTTGGGGGTTTACTTTAAGGTGAGTTTCCAAGTGTTTCCAGAGTACCGGGGGTCAGTGTTTATAGCACTGGGACAGACGCACAGGCCAGGACCATCCCCAGGAGAGTTAGCATTTGCCCTCATACCCAAAGGTAAGACACCTGCTGTGCAGCCAGCCCAAGGGCCAAGGAGAAGGCCAGGGCTAGATCCTGCTTTCTAGGCAAGGTCTGGGTAGATAAAGCAAGTAAAGATACTGCGACAGCAGCCTGTACAACTCCAAGGACCGCCACGTGTGCTTTTTATGGCCCTTAATGCTATAGTGGAGAACTAAGAAACCAGTAGACAAGAGGAAGTCAGTTCATCTTGCTTTAGGGAATAAAATAGGGTGGTATGAAACAGTGGTGGGTTAGGGGCATCGTTAGGTGTTTCATGGAGAAGGTGATCAGGTGTTGGTAACCTGTCAGGTTTGGAATGGCCCAGCTAGTTTCTCAGAGTCAGCTTGAAGGGGAGTTTCTGCTTGGTGACAGTGTAGGCAGCTTCCCTTTTGATGGACTCCTGTGAAATAATGAGAAGATGGAGTTGGGTGTGTGAGGGGTCTCATCTGAGAGGATTGTTTAGTAAGCAAAGATTCAGACTCTTACCTTTCACATTTATCTGGTTTCTGAACTGAACTGGTGATGTGAGAAGAAATAAGTTGGTAGTATTAAAAAGTGTGAAGTTTGAGAAAAACTACAAATGAAAATCTGCTTGTCTTTTATGTAATTTCATTCATGTTTAAAGAATCACACTTGAACATTTATGAGACTTCTTGGTGTTTAGTGATGTTTAGTACCATATATACCTTAAATTCATGGGCCTTTTTATTTGAAAAACTTTCATATGTATTAGCACATGTGGCCTTGCCGTGTGAGAACGGTCAAGAACTGATGGAATACCAACTTCAGAACAAGAGGACCCCTGGAAGCAGAGAGAACTTAAACTTCTTTCATGTTGTTCATGTAGCTCTTTGAATCTCTCTGGGTCTGAGTCCCAGGAGTCTGGAGAGTAGAGTGTTTGTCATGTTTCTTGTTGTTTTCTACCCCAAGTGATCTAGGAAGCCCTGATAATATTTTTGCTTTGCATTATTTTGTTTTTTTCTAATTCAGAGTATTTGTAGTTATGAAATGGAAATATGTAAAATTTTCAGGCTGAGAGGGATATTTGAAACCAAACTACATTTTGAAATTGCTGTCTGAGCTCCCTTTTTTGAGGAGTGCTGTAGTTCCTGTACCTTGTACAGAAAAGTTGTTTGGTGGTCTTTTGTTTTGGGGGAACTAAAGATAGGATTTAAATGTTCAGTGTGTACCTAATGCAATTAAATTGTTATTTACTATCTATCCCTCTGTTTCTGTTAGACCTTTTTTTTTTTTTTTTTTAGTCGGGGGGATTCACTGTGTAGTTCATTCAGGCTGGCCTTAAACTTGCAGTAATCCTCCTGCCTCAGCTTCACAAGTGCTGGGATTACATGCCTGTACCATTATGTGTAGTTCTGTTTCTCCTTTGAGAGCAATTATCTAGAAATAAAATGTTTAAAGGATGTATTGTCTTATAGCATTTTCTGCTACCTAATAAGTAACTTGATGTCGTCTACCTTGTTTTATTTTGCATAGTTTTATTTAGTATTTTAATACAGAAGTTTCTGTATTTTTTTCTAGAGCATTGATTATGATAATGAGAAAAAACAAGGTACATTTAGTTCGGATTCTGAGAATTACCCTCAGGGATGCACAGGATCTAAAGCAGCAGTTCTGTTTATATATGCAAATCATTGCTTTTCTTGGCTTAGGGAAAAGGTGATCGCTTTTCCATATGGCTTGTTCTGAATTTAAAAAAATTCAGAGCTAAGTGCCTACTAGTGTGTTGGTGTTCAAAGTCATTTTATTTGAAATCAATGAACACCTTGTGTGCAGTCTAATTTATAACATGCTTGTGTAGTGTTCTTTGAAATACTAAGGTGATTTTTAAGATATATTTAATGTGTTTGCAACAGTTGATATGAAAAAAACTGTACTTGAGCATCTTAATTCTAAAGGGAAAGTGAAACTGTTTGACTTTTATACCCTGAAATATAATTGTATTAAGTGAACAAATTATTTTTTCCAGGCAGACTCCAGGTTAAAAGCGCTTAATGCAACATTCAGAGTGAAAAACCCAGACAAGTAAGGTTTTGTTTTAATAACAGTTACAATGTTGTTTTGAATGGTGCCTAGCAATCTATTTAATTTTTCATTTCTGAATGTGTGCACTTTATTTGCTGAATATTTTAAGTAGTAATTCACATATAGTGAAATCCTTTTAAAGTCTAAAACTGATTTTGAAATTTGGTAACTTATTTGGGTTTAACATTATAAATGAAGTTTTAGAAAATTAAACCATTACTTTTTTCTAGAAGGATTTATTATGAAGGTGTCAGAAAGATGAAAAAATTTTAATTTCATATAATTTTCTTTGTATGACTTGTCAAATATGCAGAGCTTAAGAAAATTACATGATTTAATAATCTACTTTGTGTATCAAGAAAACTTGTTAGAAAAATTCATATTAGCATAATAATTCCCTGGAGGTATGTAGCAAATACTTGACTTCAGTAATGCCAGTGCGGTGTTTAAAGGGAGCCAGTGGATTCAGAAATGACTCCTTAGGAGGAGTCGTTGCTATCATAGGTTTGGTTTTCTTCACTCTAAACTTGGTGGATAGTTCAGGCTCTTCATTGCGTGGCCCATTGCCCGGCAGTTTGGTTCACCTCTGGGAGTTTCTCATTTAGAAATGTGCTTACACACACAAGGCTTTTCCGTTTTCAGGGACCAAGTTTATATGTGTTACATTTTTTTTTTTTTTTTTTTTTTGAAACAGGGTCCCGCTGTATAATTCAGGCTGGCCTTGATCTTGCCTTTGTAGCCCAGGCTGGCCTTGAGCTCGCTGCTGTCCTCCTGCCGCAGCCTCCTAAATGCCGGGATTACAGACGTGTACCACCATGCCCAACCCAGAATTTTTCTAGTGGGTCTTTCAACATTAATTTCTCCAGAGTGTAAATTCTTACCAAACAAAAACTGTTTGCATATTTTGATGACCTGTTATACTTGACTTTATAAACAATAGCATATTAACCATAGAATGCCTCTGATTTTAAATATAAAATCTAAAAGAATGTGTTTTAAGTGTGGCAAATTAGGAAGTTGTGATGGGAACATTGAAGTTTTGAGGGGTCTTTTTTGGTTGGTGGTGGATTGTCATCTCCCCACCACCACCACCACTTCCTTTTCAAATAGACTTATTTGAGAGCGATTTTAGGTTCACAGTAAAATTGAGCAGGGTGCATGGAGCTCCTGTCCCTCCCCCGCCCTGCAGCTTTCCTTGCTGGCACATCCCACGCCGGAGGTGTTTGCTGCCATCAGCAAGCCTGTGTGGACACAGCATTATTACTTCGCGGGCCTCGTTTCCATCAGGTTCAGTTTTACTTTTGGACATTTGGGATGGTGCGTGTCCACTGTTCAGGATCACACCGGAGTTTCTCTGTCCTAAAAGTCCCTCATTCCATCTGTGTGTCCTCTCTCACCCCAGCCCAGGCAGCCACTTGACTTCTCACCCACTCCATGGATTTACCTTCCTTACACCGTCGTATCACAGAGCTGGCGGCCTTCACACGGCTTCCTTCTTTCAGCAGTGCATTTAAGGGTCGACGGAGGTTTTCCTAAGTATTATCATGACTTGCATGGTACATAAGAGGTTGTCTCCAGATTAGGAACTAAGATTATGAGTCACCTTCAGAAAGAGCTTTGGAGAACTTAAGTTTGTGACTTTGGTGGATACACATTCATTAGAGAATCGTGTGAGTGGTAATGTTTTTACTGAGGATTTGATAGGAATCTTTTATTAGCATTTTCATTGACTTTTTCAATTTAATAAACATTTTTGTCAATTGAATATTTTTCCTTTCTCTGATCTTTTTTTTTTTTTTTTTTTTTTTTTTTGCGGCACCGGGGATTGAACTCACAACCTCGCGCCTGCCAGGGCAGGCGCTTAAGGCACTGAGCCAAACTCCCGGCCCTGGTTTTTTGAGGCAGGGTCACACTATGTAGCTCAGGCCGGCCTTGCCTCGAACTCACAACGCTCCGCCTACCTCAGCCTCCCGAGTGCTGGGATTAAAGGCGTGCGCCACCACGCCCGGCTCCTTTTTCTGATCTTAGAAGATTATCAGAATTGGTAAATTGTATTTACTATCCATATTATATGTAAAATTTTAAACATTATGTGACCAGTGTTATCCAAAGCTTTTTTGTCCTACAGTCTTGTAAAAGTGCCAAATATATAGTAATAAAATGTTCCTGCCTTGTGTTGTGGATAAGAGAATTGTCTACAGTGGTCACCCCCCACCTCCACCCGCTTCCTGGGGATTAAGCTGGGGCCTTCACACTGCACTATCTCCCTAGCTTTCTGTGTGTTTTCAGTTTTGGAAAGGTTCTCACTGAGTTGCTAAGTTGCCCTCACTGGGCTCAAACTTGGAATGCTTCTGTCTCAGCCTCCCAGAGTGCTGGGATTACAAGCATGCACCACCATGCCTGGCTATCATTGTTATATTATAACAGATTAAGATGTGTAATCTCTGTTCTAGAGATAGCTGACCCAATCGATTATAATTCATATTGTTATTAAAATAGTTTGTGTCATAAGACTATTCTGTCCTTTCCTGTAAACCCAGAAAACCAAAACAGTTGTTTCAGAGAGACTACCAAAACGATTCTTTTGAGGTTTACTTGGTACATTTTTATCTTTCCTCACATTGACTGCTGACTGCAGAGAGGAGGATCTGGAATCTTCTACTTGTATGTGATCTTAGGTGGAGCTCTGTAAATGCTTCTTGCATTGAGTGTTTATTTTTCTTAAAAGAATGTGTCCAGGGCTTATTTATGTCTGTTTATTGAACTCCTTACATGTCTTAAGAATAAACTAAACCCACTAACACAAAATACAGACTGCACACTAACCAGATTGTATAAGTAGCATGTGTTTACATAGTTATTTTAAAATCTGTTGCAGAAATAAATAATACTAACCTCTCATGTCCTATGGTATTTTGCCCAGTAGAAGTTTCATTTACTGTGGCTTTAGTTGCCAGTTTTTCTTGACTTTAAAAGAAAAATCCAGATGACCAGTTAAATCATGTGTATAGTCATAGTTTTCTTAGACCATGTAGTCAGATAATTAAGATTATAACTTGCTCAGATTATTTCTTGAGTTTTCTGTCAGTTTCCTATGCTGAGCTTAGAAGCAAAAAGTGTAGGTAGAGAGAAAAAGTGTACACAGTGAGTTTTCTCCAAGGGCAGGACAGGTCTGAAGAACCCTGCGGAGACGCAGGTGGGGACAGGAGGTACAGAAGTTGGAAGTGGACGGACAGGGGTGGGGGTAAATTGACGGTTATTATTTCTCACAGTCACTGAGCTCCTCTCTTCAGTGAGTTCCTTTTCTCATAGAGCTTTACTTTAAGTAGCAGTTGATTGTAAAAGTTATAAAGAAATACAAGAGTCTTTATGGCTTGAAATACTTTCAGTGTGGTAGGGTGGAGAAAACTTACAGCTGTAGGAAGACACTAGGGAATAGACAGCAGGGGCCAGGGTGTACCTCAGTGGCACAGCGCCTGCCTGGCAAGCACAAGGGCCTGAGCTCGATTCCTGGTTCAAAAAAGAAAAAGCAGACTCCCACCTGTGCTTGTGCCATTGAGCTTGGAGAGTAAAGTGACACATTCAGAAAAAACCTTGATGGAAGTTGTTTCCAAGGTGGGTCTTGAGTAATGAATGTGATTTGATTAGGAGTGGCATTTATCCAGGCTTCGAAGAGAGGCGACTGTAAGCAAATAAAAGTAGAATATGGAGACTAGAAGGAAGCTTAGAGTTTATGGTCATGGGACTGTTTTGAGGAGAATAAAACATAAGGTTGGTTGAGGCTGCGGGATATATTAGGTTTAGACACCTTCAAACCTAGTCTTAATAGAATCTATGCTTACATGTTGTTTTTACATGCTTCACAGCAGGAATTTTAGACAGTATTTTGAGAAAGAAGTTTCATATCACTGTCTCCTAATCTGGATTCTTTTGTTAACTGCCTATTTTCCAGTACAACTACAGCATTCTGCCATTATCATATGTGCTGTATACAGTCTTTAACCTCTGCAAGAATACCTCATTATTGAGGGTGGGAGACACTGCTAGATTTTGACTTGAGCAAAGAGCTTAGACTTTTCATTTCTGGAGAATTGTTTCCTTCATTTATTAAATACTCATTAGAGCCGGGCGTGGTGGCGCACACCTTTAATCCCAGCACTTGGGAGGCTGAGGTAGAAGCATTGTGAGTTCGAGGCCAGCCTAAGCTACATCGTGCGACACTGCCTCAAAAAACCAGGGCTAGGAAGGAGTTTGGCTCAGTGGCTTAAGCGCCTGCCCTGGCAGGTGTGAGGTTGTGAGTTTGGTCCCTGGTGCTGCAAAAAATAAATAAATAAATAAATAAATACTCATTATTATCCAAGGCTTGATGGGCTTCTCAGTGTTCACCTTAGGTTTTCTGATTTCCCAAAAACTGATTTTTCCAAAGATGCATGTTTTTCACCCCTGTCACTGACACTCTGGTGTTTCGGGTCTTTTGGCCTGACTTCCTGTGGCATGGTCCCCCGGAGCCGCTCCTTCTGGGCGGCCGTGCAGAGCAGGGTGTGAGTGCTGTCAGCAGAGGGGATCTGGCACGCTGTGTGCATCCTTGCTCAAAAGGATCAGGATCTTTCCTTTCAACTCCAGTGGGCTCTGGTTTGTCTAAGCAGTGTTCTGAATCTTAGCTGTTGATATTGTTATAAGTTTTTTCGTAGCCCAGTGTGACAACTTAGAATTTTATAGTCCTATCATTTGGGGAGCTGGAAAGACAAGGAATCCGATTAGGTCTAGACAAGGTCAAAGCAACCTAATCTGTAGAATTTCTGGCTCCACATAAAGAAAACAGCTCACAGTTATGTGAGATATACTTCTTTTTAAAATTGAATTCTGTCTAAATGTCTTTTAAAACTTTGACTACATAATGTGTTTTCATGGTTGACAAGATATGTATGTAGACTGGCAGGTATGGGACACTCAGAGAATGAAAAATTTTACCCTGGTCGCTGTCTATTCCCACCCCCGCCCCAGAGTTCAACACCTTACTCGTTTTTAGGTTTATATCCCTTCTGTTTTATTCTACAGATATAAACAAAATTAGAGAGGACACTTTCTACCTTTTAAGATGTCAGCCGTGGATTTGCACTCCACTTAATGACAGCCACATTTGCCAGTCCTCTTATTCTTGAATTATTTTTGAGCTGCAGAAGCTCGCCTTAAATAAGAATGGTCGAGGTGAAGTGTTTTGGCTAACAATATGATTGATGCCCTCAACTTTGCTGTCTGCCCCTTAGCTAAACCACGGTTACCGCGTGGTCGAGGTCTGCGGAAAGTTGTCTAAGCCACGTGAAGGAGTTGGAACTTTGTCTCAGGACCAGTGACAGAAAGAAACTTACCTAAACACTCACTTATGTAGGTCTGGATGTTAGAAAGACCAGCGAAGCCAAGTGGGCAGTAGATTAGAGCAGGGTGGAGTGGCCTGAGAGACAGTGGAGGAATTCCAGCTGAGAGGCGATGTTGCTAATCCAAGTCGAAGGCGTTGGCTGGGGGAGTGGGCTCAGGCAGTGCTGAGGAGGTAAAAGACAGACTGGGGCCTCACTGGAATAGATGCAGTGAGACACAGGAAGGGAATATGGACGACAGTTTGGTTTTGCTCTTTAGAGATCTAGGAATCAGTGGAGACAGAGTTGGGGACATAGGAAGAGATGGTTGATCGTTGGATGTAGAAGCAAGTATAAACGTTCCTAAGTCAGTTGGTTTTCTAGATCTGAGTTAGGACAGAGTTTTGAGCTGCAAGTAGCAATCTATAATCCTGTAGCATGTTAATGATAAATGACAAATCATGTAAAGAATATGCTGCTGGGTGTGGTGGTTCACGCCTGTAATCCCAGCACTCAGGAGGCTGAGGCAGGAGGATTGTCATGAGTTTGAGGCCAGCCTGGGCTACACAGGGAGACCCTGTCTCAAAAAAAAAAAAAGGAATATGTTAAGTGAAAAATTGATTGGAAGGTAGCTGAGAACCTAGGACTCAACTCTGAAGAATGTCAGCATCCAAAGTGTAGCCTGAATTACCGTCTGAATCATGTGAGCTTGCTGTGCACTCAGACCCTGAGCGTCAGCAGGGCCTTTGTCCAGCTGTGGTGGTTACCCACACCCTCTTCCTACTGAGGTCTCCATCATATTTTAACAGATGTTTCAGGACTTCATTCCATACTAGAATTGGAGATGGTAGAGGTAGGTAAAAGAAGTGAGTATTACAAGAGAAACTTCAGGAGTCACCAGAATACAAAAAGAAAACCACAGGAAAGTAACATTGATGTCAAGGGAGCAAATGTTTTAGGAAGATGATGCCAGCTGTTACGTTGCCAGTAAGATTGAATAAGAAAGGACTAATATCAGTCATGCATTTTAGCAACACTGATGCAGGAGGATCGTTGTGCGTTCAAGGCCAGCCTGGGCTACAAAGTGAGTTCAAGGCCAGCCTGAACTGCTTAGTGAGACCCTGTCTCAAAAAATAGGGCCGGGGATTTAGCTCAGTGGCGTAAGCGCCTGCCTGATAGGAACGAGGTTGTGAGTTCCATCCCCAGTACCAAAAAAAAAAAAAAAAAAGAGCAACTTTATCAGGAATATTTCTCCACGATAGTAGTGGGGACAAAAGCCAGATTCTAACAGGCCGCTGGGACGTCATGTTTGGCTGTGTAGTCAAGGCAGTTAGTTGTCTGTTGTAGTCTAAGAGAAAACTGAGTTGTGTTTTGTTCATCAGAAGGAGCTTGTGGAGATGGGAAGCAGGAATATGGGCTGTCGCTGAAATAAAATCTAAAGCACAGAATAGGAAGAGATCTTAGATGAAAGGAAGAAGTAATATATACTCAGAAAGTTTTTATGGTAATTGGGAGTAGAGTTGGGGGTCATTTCCATCTGATGGCTTCTGTTTTACCGAGGAAGCTTGGGTTTGGAGGGCCCCATGTTATGTCTGACGTTCAGTTCTTTATGGAGAGTGGCAGTTATTAGGTTAGGGAAACGGGTTGCTGAGAAGCATTAAGACTGGTGTTGGATACCACGATTTATGGTTGCACTGTAAGTTTTTTTTAGCATCATAAATTTTCTCCTGATTTTTGTATTCAAAGTACTTTTTCGTGCCAGTGAATTTTATTTCTATCTCAGGCCCGCAGTGTAAAATTAAGTATGACATCTTTCTTGGCTTTCAAAATATTTAGTATTTTTTTATTTTAGAATGTTTCGTATTTATATTGGTGTGTAAATGTTCAAGGCCAGCAAAGAGTTCAGTAGAATCAGTTTCATTCTCAGGAACTGCTGTGTTGTATTTTATCTTTGACTGTTTGTCTTCAGGAGGGAAATGTTGTTATTTGCTTCCCGTTGCAGGAGATTCACTGAGCTGAAGCACTACAGTGATGAGCTGCAGTCAGTCATCGCCCATCTCCTCCGAGTCAGAGCTGTAAGTGGTCCTGCAGGGAAGGTGCTTGGCATTGAATGACTGCATCTTTTACGTAATGGTGGTATTTGTAGCGGATGACTGATTTTTACACTCAGATTTGGTATGTCCATCTTCCGAACTGCACTGGAAAAAAACGACCTGAAGGGTTTCAGGCCATTGTTTTCTCCATGGCTTGTAGTAATATACTGGTTTTGACCTCTCGTCAAAGGCCTACCATTTCAGTTTTGGGATGCGAATAAGTGTAGGATTCTAGATCTACATCTGATTGTGTCTTACTCTTTCCAGCTTTCTTGAGAGTCTGGGAATAGTTTATGGATGTTAGGCCATGCTGTGTCTGGTTCTTAAGACACTTGAGAGAATAGTCTGCCAAAAGCAACTCAAAGTTGAGGAATGATTATTGGACTTAGCTGTGTAGCTTGGCTGTAATAGACAACAGGGAAAAGCACTTTTCATTAAATTGATGTACTTGGAAGTGTTGTGTCATCTACTCCTGTCCTTTCAGGCACCCTAGAGGGCACTCACCTGTGCTATAGGCATTGAAAGAGGCCGAGTTACCAAGTGTAGGATTACATTTCGTGCTGACCCACGTCCTCGTGCAGTGGCATCCGCTGTATACAAGAGTCCCCTGCTGGCTGCGGGGAGTAGGGGCAGCTTTAGATGCAGCCAGCTGACCGTGTAGTGATTCCTGAAGCCGGTTATTGGGTAGTGGAGGTGCATCCCATGTTCTCTGTTGAAAGGGAGGTTTATCCTTTTGTTCCCTGTACCTTTCATGTATTTGAAGATTTTCATAATGATGTAGAAAAGTAGACTAAAGAAAATCCCTCGGAAGGTCTTCATATTGGCCCATCTCCTGTTAAACTGTTTAGAGTACCTTTAGGCCCTGTCCTGGTCCATTTTCTGTTGTGATAACAAAATATCTTTGTGTCTGTAAGCTAAAGAGGTTTATTTAACTCCGTTTTGAAGGTTCAGCTTCTGTGTGGAAATGACAGATGGCTTCCTGGAGGGAGCACATGTGAGAACTAGGGACCACAGGGCACGCTGCTGGGAAGCTGGAGACTGAGGCAGGCTCGTCCTGCCCTGTTCATGACAACTCGCTTTTGTAGAAACTTCTGGGCTCCTTCAGAGGCTCATTAACCCTTCCCAAAGCCACGCCACCAGTGACCTACCTGCTTCCCGTGAGCCCACCTTCTGAAGGTGTCAGCACTCCCAGGACCAAGCTCATAGCACATGGACGCTTAGGGGACAGACTGCATTCAAACCCTGGTAGTCTCCTTCCATAATCTAGAATATTTTTCCTGGAAAAATAAAAAGTACCAGGGCCGGGAGTTTGGCTCAGCGGCTTATGTGCCTGCCTGACAGGTACGAGGTTGTGAGTTCAATCCCCGGTGCTGCAAAAAAAAAATAAAAATAAATAAAAATAAAAATTAAAAGTGCCTGTGAGAATTACTAGACCGGAGTCAAGAACTGGCTATAGGCTGGGTGTGGTGGCACAGCCCTGTAATCCCAGCACTCAGGAAGCTGAGGTAGGAGGATCTTTGCAATTTCAAACCCAGCCTGGGCTACAAAGTGAGCTCAAGGGCAACCTGAACTGCATAGGGAGACGGTGTCTCAAAAAAAAAAAAGAAAAAAGAAAAAAAAAGAACTGGCTATAGGAAAGGACAGATTAATGAGATAAAATTCCTATATCTTTGGTTGCCCTGAAATTACCCAGACACGTTAGACAGAAGTTCTTGTGGGAGGAGGGGCTGAGGACAGAGACACCACCCCTCCTCCAAGAGCACTGCGAAGCAGTTCAGGCTGCTTTGTCTTCTGGGCCACACAACCTGGAGGGTGTGTCTAACTAGGCTGATTAGGGAAGCTGTGTCCCCCTGAAAGGCTTCCAGCCCCAGGAAAGGGCGAAAGGTCACAGGTTTGGAGTCAAGGTGGCAGCCCGTGGAGCAGTCAGTACTAGCCCATGGTGTTGAGAGCCGCTTAGACTTTCATGCTAGGAAGCAAGGACAGATGTGTAAAGATATCAAAGATGCAGAGTTGAGCTGGAGAAGCCACACAAACTCTGAGAATCCGTGAAGCAGAAGTAACTAATTTATGTGATAGTTGAAGAATGGAGGAGCCAGGTGTGGTGTGCAGGCATGTAATATCAGCTCTCTGGGAGGCTGAGGCAGGAGGAATGCAAGCTCACGCCAGCCTGGGCAACTTAGGGAAACCCTGTCTCAAAAAAATAAAAAGGGTACAATATATTACTGAAAAGTAGGAATGTCTGAATATTCATTAAGGTTTTCCAACAAAGATAGCCTGTGCATTTTATATGCAATTCCATGGAATTTCAGCAGCTGTTTCCATTGGTACTTACTAAAGATAACGTTGATTTGCAGGTTAAAAAAAAATTTTTTTTTTTGAGACAGAATCTCACTATGTAGCACAAGCTGACCTTGAAGTCACTCTGTAGTCTAGAGTGGTCTCAAACTCGTGGTAATCCTCCTGCCTCGGGCTCCTGGGTGCTGGGATTACAGGCGTGCACTACCATCCCCAGCAAAAGTATTGTTCTTGCTGTAGGAAAATAAGGCAGTAATTAAAAACTATGCATTAAAGACTTATAAAAGTGTTAGATAAGGTAAATGTTGTAGGACAAGCCAGTTTTGTGTGTGTGATGAGTGCTTAGAGAATAATTTTTTACTTCTGTGTTTTCCACGTTTATCGTGCTAAGCACTTGGGAGGTTCTTGTTCATTTTGAATGAGGGTGAAATTACTTTTTTTTTTATTTTAAAAGAGGATAAAACCAAGGAAAATAAGACAGAATAAATCTAATCGAAACAAACCAGTGTAAGTGAAACAGGGCTGAAATTACTTTTTAAAGTAATCTGTCTATAAATTTGACCCAACAGCAACTTCTGTTAAATATTTCAGAGAGTAGCAGATCGACTCTATGGAGTATATAAAGTACATGGGAATTATGGGCGAGTGTTCAGGTAAGTGTTATACAGATTTTTTAAAAAAATAATTAGATTAATTAGGTTTTTTGCTTTAAAACATTATTTGTGAGAGCCCAGCCTAGTGGTATACCCCTGTAATCCCAGCACTTAGGAGACTGAGGCAGAAGGATCATAGTGAGTTCAGGGCCAACCTGGGCTACATAATGAGTTCAGGGCGAGCCTAAACTATACAGCAGAGCACTGTCTCAAAACCCAACCAAACAAACAAATAAATAAAACAGTATTTGTGAAACTTGTGAAAATTCCTGAGCCTGAACATAACTTTTTAAATGTTGTTCCATAATAACAGTTTTCAAACCTTCAAATATCTGCTTTTTGTTTTAAAACCATTCTTTAATCAAAAAGTAGTGAGGAGATTCAACATATTGAGCACGTAAAAGTGAAACTGCCCTGATTAAAACAGGTGAATACTGTTTTAGACGGTGCTCTTACGAAGATTCACAATTCAAACCTTCATAAGTTGGAGACTTACTATACTTACTTGAATTTAGCAGCAGATGTCAGTTTTTAAAACTTTCACTTACATTTACTTGTTAAACATATGGGGACAAGAGCATATTTGAGTCAAGAGAAATCTATGAATGCTATACAGTATTTTTAAAAGCTAGCTGGAAAAGAAATCTTGTAAAAAGGTTAGCCAAGCGTGGTGTTGCTCAGGAGGCTAATGCAAGATGATTACAGGTTCAAGCCTGCACAGCTGTGTAAGACCCCATCTCAGAATGAGATACCAAGGGCCAAGGGTGGAGTTTGGCTGGTCGGGTGTTTACTGAGCACATATGAAGCCCCTGGGTTGCAAGGTGCTAGAAAAATACAGAAGGTTCCATTTAGTGATGTTCCGTGATGCTTCTGGTTTTGTCTTTTTTCCCTAGTGAGTGGAGTGCCATAGAAAAAGAAATGGGTGACGGGCTGCAGAGTGCCGGGCACCACATGGACGTGTGAGTAACACTGAGGGTGCAGAGCGCCCTGGGAGAGTCTGTAGCTCTTCTGTTCTTGAGGGTTTTATCCAGCTTCCTGGCATTTATGTTGTGCTCTGTATATACAGATCTGACTTAGGTTCATCTCAGGAATGCAAGGTTAGTTTAACATTTAAAAATGAGTCTAACTCATACATATATTAACAGAATGAAGGTAAAAACCTGTGCATTCATTTCAGTAGATGTAAAAATTATTTAACAAATTTAAGCACCCATTGACAGTAAAAATTCTCATCAAACTAGAAATAAAAGGGAATTTCTTCACGCTGAAATTTATAGCTAATATAAATAGCGAAGGCACTGTAGTGTATGGCTGTAGTCCTGGCCCAGTGATGGCGAACCTTTTAGAGATGAGAGCCCAAATTGCAGCCCAAAACCTGCTTACATATTGCAAAGTGCCAGCCCTGCACTTAAACCGGAATACTGAGGGTTCAGTTTGGAAAAGAACAATTCATACATTAACATCTTTTGTCCTAAAAGAAAAACAATACCCATGCTGTAGGTTCACTACCTCTGTTAGCCTCTGCAAAGGCTGAAGTGGGAAGGTGCAAACCTGTGAGTTCAAAACCAGACTCAGTAACTTAGGGAGACCCTGTCTTAAAAGGAAGCAATGGAGAAAAGGGGAGGTAGATAGACTGACAGACGGACTGATTTATTTAATAGTGACATGCTGGTACTGTTTCCTAAAGTCAAGAACAAGGCAAGCTTGTCTGGTCGCACCACTTCTAATAAACATTGTACTGCAAGTCCTCAATGAAGTGAGGCAAGAAAAATAAGAAGCATACATACTAGAAAGATGTAAAATCATTTTTATTTGCAGCCAACAAAATTTTACAAAGAAAATCATAATGAATTAAGCAAAAATCTTAGAGAACTAACAATTGAATTTAACATGAATTCAGGATATCATATGAATATACAATAATGAATTATTTTTACATACTAAAATCAACAGGAAATAAAAATTTGAAAACATAACTCTTTACAATAGTGTGAAAATGTAATGGGGGTTAATTTGATGAACGATGTTAGAAGACTTCTGCCCTGAAAACTGTATAAAACATGGCTGAGAGAAACATAAGAAAACCAAGGAGAAACCATTTTCATGGACTAGAAGGCTCAATTTCAAGATGCTTATTCTTCCCCACTTGAAGTTCATTAAATTCTAGTGGCTTTTATGAAAATTAATGAACTGATTCTAAAATTTATATGAAATTCAAAGGACCTAGAGTAGCCAAAACAATTCGGACAGAGAACAAGGCTGGAATTTATTACCTGCTGTCAAGGTTGACTATTAAGTTATATTGCAGCTAAAAAGATAATTAGGTGTTGGAGTAGAAATAAACAACTGATCAGTGGGCCAGAAATCACCCCTTGCTTCTGTAGTCTCTGTCAACACACAGTGCTGGAGACGCTGGGTGTCTGTGTAGTGGGGGACTTTGAACTACAGCTTGTACTTCACACAAAAGTACAGCAATTCAACTTAGATCATGTGTGTAAGTATAAAGGCTGAATGTATGTTCTAGTTAGGGGTTACAGAGAACAACTGCATGCAGGACACAGAATTTGTAATACTGTTTTATGATGGTCATCCAAAGTTAAACACAAGAAAGTGCAGGAAAATTCGTCCATAACGCTAAAGATCCAGGATATGCAGGCAAGGGCCTGGATCCCACAGCAATGTCCTGCAAGAGTCCATCTAAAGACCCAAAACACATGATAATGCCTCCCACAAATCCAACTGGAAATCTAAGAGCCTACAGTAAGGACTCACGCCAGTCTATTTTACATTTCTGTGCCTGGAAGGCCAAAGGTCAGCGGTGGAAGCTAGAAGGTCTGTGCCAGCGGGATGAAGGAGCTGTGCAGTAGGTTGAGGGTTCTACACTGGAGCCAGGGTTACCTGAAGAGTACCACAGCCATCCTCAGCGGCAACGAGGTCCCACGCTCCTCCAACGATGAGAACAGTCAAGTGCAGGTCAGGAAGCCCAGTGTGACAAGCTTCTTCATCATACATCTTCCCCTCCGGAGCCAGGAAATGATGCATAATGTGAGGAGCAGGGCTCCCCCACGGTGAACCACAGCCACTCTCGTTGATGAGGTCCCGAGCTCCTCCAGTGATGATGGCCGAATCCATATTGAGGAAGCCAGCATGACACGCACCTCCGGGAGAACCATCGGCTCGAAACAGCACCTCTTGAAAGAACCCACAACTCCTCGCTCTTCTTCACCACATCTCTGTTTATGCTGGTAACTTTCCTCAGGTGGGCCATGTTTACGCAACACTACACTGATGTAATTCAGCTGGTGTTAAGTTGACGACCAGTTTTTAATCCATAACAATGTATAACTTATTAGAAGACATAGGAGAACGTTGTAATCTTGGAGTAAAGGAAGATTTCTTCAAAAGGATATAAATAAGATACAGGCAAACTGATCCTCATCAAAATTTAAATTAATGGTTATCAAAAGAGGTCCCATGGGGCAAGAAGAAAGGAGTTAATGTTAAGTGGGGAGTGAAACTTCTGTTAGAGAAGGTGAAGAAGTCCTCCAGAGATTGTTAGTAGTGATGTTTGCATAGCAGTGTGAATGTACTTAATGCCACTGAAGTGCACACTTAAATATCACAAAGATAGCTGGGTGTGAGGCACACACCTGTAATCCCAGCACTCAGGAAGCCGAGGCAGGAGGATTGCCACAAGTGTAAGGCCAGCCCGAGCTGTATGGTGAGTCCAGGCCAGCCTGAACTACGTAACGAAACCCTATCTCGAATAATAATAAAGATTTTTTTTTTTTTTTTTTTTTTTTTTTGTGGCATTGGGGATTGAACTCACAACCTCGTGCCTGCCTGACAGGCACGTAAGCCGCTGAGCCAAACGCCCAGCCCTGGTTTTGTGAGGCAGGGTCACACTGTGTAGCTCAGGCCGGCCTTTTGCTCGCGCTGTAGCCCAAGCCGGCCTCGAACTCACAACGCTCCTCCTACCTCAGCCTCCTGAGTGCTGGGATTAAAGGCGTGCGCCACCACGCCTGGCTAATAAAGATAAATTTTATCTGTTATAAAGATAAATATTTGCGGGGCATAGTGGCACACACCTGTAATCCCAGCACTCAGGAGGCTGAGGCAGGAGAATTGTCACAAGTTTGAGACCAGCCTGGGCTACAAAGTGAGCTCAAGACCAGCCTGAACTGCATAGTGAGACCCTGTCTCAAAAATAAATAAATAAATAAATATTGGATTGTGTGTATTTTTCTACCCCCCTAAAAAAAGAAACGTGAAAAGGCAAACCACATACTGGCAGGAAACATTTCTCATAATATATAAATAATTCCTACAACTCATTAGTTAAAAGAGAAAAAAATGGATTTTAAATTGTCTCCCCACAAATAAAACTAGTATGTCAGGTAAGAGAGATGTTAGTTTGAATTATGTCATAGCGTGTTCGTGTATCAGAACACTACCTTGTACGCTGCCAGTTTATGCTAACTTTATTTGTCATTAATATCTGAAGGCACTGGGGAAGAGTGAAAAAATGTTTTATGTAAATTTTTTTAGGCCATATTCAAGTTAACTGGCCATTTCTTCATTCAGTTTCTTTAACAATAAGTCTCCTTGCTCTCTGTTGATTTAGCATCTCAGTATTTGCAAGAATTTCTAGTTAATCTATTAAAATGTTAATAAAATCGTTCTCATTATTGATATCTAAAAGTCTTGACCATTGATACTTCTAACCCCAGATGTGCCCGCTCGTCCCCGCATGGTGCCTCCTGTCTCCAAGCCACCAGCCTTGTGGCTCTGGTTTTGTTTTTCTTTTCTTAACATTAACTTTCCTGGGGTCATAAATTTATAAAATAAGGCAGGTTTTCTTACTGTTTTTTAAACTGTCAATTCTTTTCAGGCATGGATAGAAATTCTCAGTAGTAGGTATAAGTTTATAATTACAGATTATGTACTTGGCCTGCTTTTGTAAATCCTGTAAGCACGTTGCTTTCCAGATAGACCTTAACATTGTCTTATGGGTTTAATTTTACAGCTTCAGTACACTTTGCTTACTTGCCTAGTTGAAACAGGTCTGAAGGCATAAATGTATTTTTTATTTCATGCTAAGGAATCAGAATTAGCTTGAAGGAAAGACGAACTCTTCTGTGATACAGTAGGATGTGCACATGGCCCCTCATCCATACACAATTTACAGTGTGACCAGCAAAATAAATCCAGCTCACAAGACATACTTCATTGATAAAGTTCCAAATTGTTGACCAGGATCCTCAGGTAGACTCAAGGAGCCCAGGGAAGTGGCACAGAGGGCTGAGCTGTGTGCTCGGAGGGTCGGGGAGAAGGCTGGGTTGCAGAAGTGGCAGCCACACATCAGTGAGGAGCCCGTCTTCTGCTAAAGAAGCTGAGCCTGCTGAAGAGAATCGGTGCAAAGAGAGCCTCCAGGAATTTTCTGTAATTTGTATTTATTCATTTTTCCCTTTGTAGCTTTTTGGTATTGTTATATATAGTTACCACCAAGAACATGTGTGCATCAGTTACTCCGAACACGTCCTTTCATGGGTTTTACAGCCCTTTTCTAGTATCTTTGAATAAAAGATTTCTGTCACACAGTTTCTCCAATCTTTTTTTTTATTTCTAGGCCATTGTATTTGGTGAGATTTGGCATAGTCATTGTGTAATCACATGTTGCCAATAGTCATCTTTCTCATTTGTGACTGGCAGGCAGCAGGTGGTCTGGGGCCTACACCAAGTAGCACTTCCTTAGAACATGAACGCTTTGTGGCCCAGCCAGCCTGCTCTGTTAATGCAGTGTTTTTAAACAGGTACGCATCTTCTATTGATGATATTTTAGAAGATGAAGAACATTACGCAGATCAGTTAAAGGAGTACCTGTTCTATGCAGAAGCACTACGGTGAGTATTTGGTGATGAAAACTTCTGGATGCAGCCTTTACAGCTGATTCTCAGAGTTGTATCTACTTCTGTAAGATAAAAATATTGCAGGATACTTTTTAAAATGAATTCCTTCCCTCAGATAATGAATGAAGTCGCTTTGTATTCCTCTGTGTTGTAAAGTGCTGGGAATAGAAATGTAAGATGGCATATTACCATTTTTGTTCTGTAGTTTCTCCCACATTTGTGCACCTTCTCAGCAGGTTGCAAAATGTCTTAACATTAAGAACTTTTCTTCTATTTTAATGGTAGCGTTTTCTATGAAGCCAAACAAAATTATCTGTTAGATAGCTCTATTTGATTAAGAAAAAAGATACTGTCGTTTTTTCTGCTTAATTTTGAAAAATGAGTCCTTTTTCTGGCACATGTAGTTTTTTGGTCAGTTTTCCTGTCACACAAAAGGATACTATTAGGAAAACAGAAGGGTAATATGCCCCGTCAAGCTGTCACTGCTGTGAGAGAACATCTGCATATTGTTACTTTTTTTTCTTCTAGTGCTTTGAGTGTAGAAAATTTCACCGAGATATTTTCAAATCAAATCAAGCAAAAGAAAGTTGCTGAATACAGTGGAATTCTATATCACTCCTAAAAGTAATAAAAACAACTAATGCATATTCATCTGAAAAGATGCCTGTGGCCCACAGCTAACTGAGGAGTGCATAGTGCCATGTGGGGTGTGTGGGCGTGTGTGTTTTAAACGCCCCGCTGAATGCCAGAAGGGTAAACACCACCCAGTAACGTGAATTGTGCCTGGATGGAGGCTAGGGGAAGAAGGTTCTTGATACTCCCTTTCTTGTTTTGGACATTTCTGTATTAGAACCTTTTTTTATAGCAAGCATGGCTTGCTTTTGTTACAATAAAAACTGATAGACCTTTTATTTGTGAGGGAGGTTGAGGCAGGGTCTCACTATGTAGTGCAGGCTTGCCTTAAACTCACTGTGTACTCCAGGCTGGCCTTAAATTCACAGTGATCTTCCTGCCTCAGCCTCCCAAGTGGTGGGATTTCAGGCATTTGCCACCACCCCTGGCTAGACATTTTGTTTAAAAAGGAAGACAACTCTGAGATACTATCCTTTGAAAGAACATTCAGTTGCTATCAGTTTTTATATTTTTAAAAGAAAAACAAAGTATGTGATAATGAGCTGGGCGTGGTAGCGCATGCCTTTAATCCCAGCACTCGGGAGGCTGAGGTAGGAGGAGCATTGTGAGTTCAAGGCCCACTTGGGCTACAACGCGAGTGCAAGGCCAGCCTGAGCTACGCAGTGTGACTCTGCCTCAGAAAACCAGGGCTGGGAGTTTTGCTCAGTGACTTAAGCACCTGACAGGCGCAACGTTGTGAGTTCAATCCCCGGTGCCGCAAAAAAAAAAAAAGTATGTGATAATGGTATGTTTGTTGCAAAAAATGCGAGCAGTCCTTTTTTTTTTAAGTATATGTAGAGTTTATATGCTTAAGTTCCACTAGATTTAATTTTTAATGCTACTCCGTTTGCATTTGGACGTTCTGGAGGGGGCTGGGGATTTAGCTCAGTGATAGATACTTGCCTGGCAAGCTCCAGGTTCCGGGTTCGATCCTCAGCAACAAAACACTTTTAAAAAGGAAGAAAATCCTGGAGTACAACTGCTGGGCCTGGAAGACACTGTGACTGCCTTCCTCTCCCTCCTGAAAAAGGCTGTCACTTGGAGTGTCTTTCTCTCCCCAGGGCCGTGTGCAGGAAGCATGAGCTCATGCAGTACGACCTGGAAACGGCCGCGCAGGACCTCGCTTCCAAGAAGCAGCAGTGTGAGGAACTGGCCACCGGGGTGAGTGCCTCCTCGGGCGAGGCTGCAGTTGTGGGGCCCAGGACACTCAGCCGTATGCAGGGGAATAATCTGTGAGCAGCTTTATAATGCTTTGGTTGTCGTCCTGATAGAAAAAGCTGTCAGCAAAGCCAGGCGTGGCTTCTGACCCCAGCACTCTGGGAGGCTGCGACAGGATCGCAACTCAGTGAGGCCCTGACTCAAATAACAACCAGGCGTGTGTCACACACCGGTAATCCCAGCTGGAAGACCACAGCAGGAGAATTCGAGCCCAGCCTGGGTGATTTAGTGAGATACTGTCTTCAAACAAAAACTAAAGGAAGAATGGAGATGTAGCTTAATGGGAAGGCCTTTAGATGGGGGGCTAGATATAGTCATGAGAACCATAGTCTGCATGGCATTACAAGAACATCTGAGGCGTGATTTGGCACATTTTACAGAACTCTTAGTTTACTTTGGAAAACCTTACCCATCTAGAATCTGCATTTCTCCTAACCAGGAGCTTTGTGTACTGTATTCTTTAATTTTCACAGCGAGCACTTGTGAAGAAAGTTCCATATCTAATTGCATAGGCAGGTGGTTGATTTCTTTTGGTTTTTTGAAACAGTCTTGCTGTATAGTTCAGGCTGGCCTTGAGCTCACTATGCAGCCCAGGCTGGCCTGAAACTCATGGCAGCCCACCTGCCTCAGCCTCCCAAGTGCTGAGGTTACAGGTGTGCACCACCACAGCGTTTCTGTAGTCAGCTCTGTGCTTTGCGGCTGATGCGTTAGAATACATTTGCCACCATGGTGAGGGATGCATTCTGGAGGTCACAGAGCAGCAACAGTCACCGCTTAGCGGTTACTTCATGGTTAACAAGTCGTTCAGGTGGGAAAGTACTTTTCACATAGATGACCCACTTACTACTCTATGAAGAGTCATGGATTTTTGTGAGAAGAGCCCCTGACAATTAGCTGTGTGTAGACCAGGCCTGCGATTTACTCCTGCAACTCAGTAAGTCCCCAGCCAGTTCCCAGGGGCCGAGAGTCTCTCCTGCTGCGTGTCGGGAGGAGTGTGCCCTTCGGCAGGCTCCAGAGTGAGGAGCTTGATGCTGGGTGCTGCCCACCTCACCAATAAGACAGCGTGTTTCAGCGTGAGTTACACTGGTTTCCAATATACCTGTCTAGTTTGGGTTAATTACACAGAATATTATCTTCTATGTCAGTAATTTCTAAAAAAATATGACTACTAATATAAAATAAGAAATAATCTAATACTTCACATGGAGGTTTTCAGTTGATGAGGTTCAGTTATAATTTCCCCTTTTTAAGTATTCTGTCTTAAAAGCCAGATGTGGCACATGCCTGTAATCCTAACACTTGGGAGGCTGAAGCAGGAGGATATCCACAAGTTCAAGGTCAGCCTGGACTACAGAGTGAGACCCTGCCTGGAAAAAAAAATCATATTCTCATTCCCCTGGCTGTGGTTCCTGTCTGAGGTCAGGGAAGAGGACCAGTGCCTCTGCTCCCAAAGGGCGGTATGTGTGTGGAATACGCATAACACAGAGTCTACCATCGTGACCACTTGAACACAGTTCAGAGATGTTCAGCACATTCACATCATCACGCAGGCACCTCCAGGACTCTCCGTCCTGCTCACTTGGCACTCCGTAGCTGTGCCCAGCAGCTCCCACCCTGCCCCCCAGCCCCTGGCAGCCAGCGCCCTGCTTCCTGCCTCAGATTTTGACTGCTCTCCCCCCCTGCCGGGTGGAGTCACAGGGTCTGCGTTTGTGGGAGTGCCTCAGGTCACACAACAGCAGGTGTTGGGTGGCCGTCCTGTCTGGGGCTGAGCGACGGTCCCTGCTGTGTGGATAGCGCTTTGTAGTCCATTCATCCACTTCTGTTTCGTTTTAGACCGTGAGGACGTTCTCCTTGAAGGGAATGACCACGAAGCTCTTTGGTCAAGAAGCCCCAGAGCAGAGAGAAGCCAGGATAAAGGTGCTAGAAGAGCAGATCAGCGAAGGGGAGCAGCAGCTGAAGGCCAAAAACCTGGAGGGCAGGTAAAAATGCTGAGATGTTGGACAAAGCTGGATGTGCAGAGCCTGCAACAGATAATGTTTTTTTAGTAGAAATTTCAAGTTGTTGTTATGCACTTCTCATGACTCCTGTTCTTTGCACACTCTTCTCCTCCCCCACTTCACGCAACAAGCCTGATCATCCTCCCAGGCCTTGCTCCCAGATTCCGACACTGTGAAGTGACCCCTTATCTCCGCTACCATGTACGATGCTGCCATAGCATGTAGTTGGGTGTTGGGAGGCTGACCGCTCTGTGTCCACATCCACAGAAGCGCAGCTCTCAGAGCCCTACACCCGTTTGGCTCGTTATCCTTGCAGTTTCCTCTGACGGTGCGTGGACCAGCGCAGACCTGCAGACCAGCGTGCGTCAGTGGGTTTGAGGTGGTTTCATTAATTCAGTCAGAGGAAGCTTTCATGAACAGAATTAAAAAAGAAAACCACGTACCAGAACTTGAATGAGTACTCAGTATATCGTCTGAGCTGGTCTCAAACTCCTGGACTCGAGCAGTCACCCCGCATCAGCCTCCCAAGCACCTGGCGGGTAATGTCTCACCCAAGCCTCGTGGTCATGTAACCACGTGCATGTGCAGTGTGGCTCACAGTTCTCTTGTCAAGAGTGGGTCGTTTCCCATGAGGTCAAGTCTTAGTTACTTTTCTCATTGCCTAGACAAAATCCCAAAGTTAAAGGAGGGAAGGTTTATTTAGCTCACAGTTTGTAGAGGTTTCAATTCATTGTCAGCTGGCACCAAGGCAGGGTGGCTTCATAGAGGAGAACAGTTCATGGTGGGCAGAAGGTAGCAAAGCAACAAGAGACCTTAGCAGCGTCTTTCTGTGCCATTTATCTTATCCAGGCTACTCGGGGGGTAGCACTCACACCCTTAGTCCTAGCCTGGATCCTAGCACTGCACCATGAGGCAGTCCCAGCGTCACACACTCTAGATCCAGCCACCTCTGAGAAAGCCCCGCCTGAGTGCATTGAGGACATCCAGACACGGCCATCACCGGCCAGGAAGGTCCTTCATTGTGGCTGCTGTAAGACTCAGGAGCTGATTCAAGGAGCCAGCTGTATCTCTTCTAAATGAAAAATACACTATCAGGATAAAGATTCCTCCAAACATTAAAAACAAAAATTCCACTTGACCCAGCAATACAGTGGCACCTCGGTTCATAAATTAATTCTTTCCACAGTATCATGCTGAAAATTAAGTTTCTGAACCGAGGTGCCACTGGACCTCTGCTGGGTTTTTTCCCAAGAGTTCAGGTTATCGTAGTGTAGTGACTCCGTGTTGACAGCAGCTCGGATCTGGAAACAGCCTCGATGCCCTGAGCAGGTGAATGGATAGAGGCTGTGTTACATATGACACAGCGGAGAGTCACACACCCGCAAAGGAGGGTGGGTTCAGGTCGTCAAGGAAAATGGACGCATCTTGTAACGCTGATGTTAAGCGAGTCAGACACAGCAGGTTAAATACTGCATGGTTTGTCTTCGCGGACAAAGTCAAAGTGTAGATAAAGAGCAAAATAAAGGGTGGTGGTCGGAAACAGGAGGTCAGCGTTCTGGGAGAGGATCAGGGAGGGGAGAAGGGAAGGAAGGGGAAGGGGGTGGAAGATGGGACCCAGTTTTTTATTTATAGCCCAGTGCACCAGCATGACATAACTACACATTGCAGACATGGCAAAGAGGAAGAGAGAGTATTAAAATGGATGGGTACATATCTGCTTTTCCCCCTCATTATGATTTTTAGGGAAAGAAAAAATAAAGAATGACTTTTCTTCCTCTATAGACAGTAGAAACAAACTCAGTGACAGTCATTAAATTTAAAATGCATGGTTTGTGTAATTTAAATAGTACAATCATGCCCTGTATTTCAGAGAATTCGTGAAAAACGCTTGGGCCGATATTGAACGCTTCAAAGAACAGAAGAACCGAGACTTGAAGGAGGCCCTTATAAGCTACGCCGTCATGCAGATCAGCATGTGCAGGAAGGTGCGTGCGGGCTGGGGGCACGCAGGGTCACTGCGGGGGCAGCAGTGTCGTTTTCAGTCTTCCCTTCTAGAGCTTCTCCTAATTTCTCTTCTTGATGCTGAAAGAGAAGTGTTGTCATCAAAATGTCACTCACTGTGTCTGCACTCATCTAATGTCCCAGGTCTGTGTGGCCCATTTGTAACCTGTGCTTTAAAATACAGGCCAGCCGCAGGGCTTTCCTTACACAACGACCTCAGACAGGGCGGTAAAGTACCATATCTAATAATGAGGGACTCTTTGGTTGGAAAATGGATTAAATGGTATTTGGGAAAATGGGGATATGGTACGGTTTGGTAGCAAAGTCAGTCTTTCATGTAGCTGATTCCCTTAGAAAAAAAGGCTTGAACACGGAGGCTTTTTCTGGTTGAAGTATTTGGACGGTAACAGAACTTCTGAATCGTTGCTCCGTGATTCCTTAACTGCTGCTCCGTCACCGAAGACGTGTCGGTGTGACAGATCTCAGGCTGTCGTCTCCAGGATGAGCCCAGTGCCTCCCCACATGTGCCGGGTACGGGCCTGCAGAGTGCCACCCTGAGCCTAGGGACCCTGTGTGCCTGGCAGGTCACGATTTACCAGGTGACTGCCTGCATGCTCCCAGGGAGTCACAGGCGCAAGAATGTCCGTATTTCAACGAAAAGGAATCTCTGTATTTCTGAAGACCTTAGAGGGGGAAGAATCACCCTTCCATAAACCTACAGCGTATACAATTCCTGTGCTTTAATTAGCCACAAGTTTTATTTTCACCTAAGAAACCCCACTTTCCTTAACCTTTCCTCTGGTACTCACAGCAGCAGTCACAGAGACGTGTCCCCCTCATTAGTTAAGCAAGCGGGCCCCTCTTGGTTTGGGTGGAGTGGTGTTTATTCTAAAGGAGCTGGTGCTGTGGCTTTCAGGTCTGATACAAGAACTGAAGGTCGCGACCCAAAGTCACGCAGCTGGTGCAGTCCCAGCGCCTCGCGCTTCAGCAGTGCTTCTGTCCCTGTGACGAGGGAGACGCTAGGTGTCAGATACACCGAGTTCGTGTCCCCGAAGTCCAGAGATGAATTCTAAGAAACAGCGGAGGTTAAGAGTAGGAAAGTCTATTGAGGAAAAGGGCCAGGGAATAGGAACAGCTCCCGAGAGACGGGAGGGGTCCGAGCGGGGCGCCCGCCAGCCCACGGCTCCCAGGGAGTCTCACAGAGCAGGACCACGAGGCGGGCACAGCGGGGACAGAACCGCGATTAACCAGCCTGATGACAAGTGCGGCCCTCTGGGGGACGTGGACCCCGTGGGGAGCAGGTCACTCAGCAGGTGTGCGCGGAGGCACCGCCGGCCTTGGTCCCTGACCCGCAGCCTCCGTCTCGTCTTTGGTCTTAGTCTTAATCCTAGTCCTAGTGTGTAAGAGGATGGCCCGCCCCTAACGTCCACCACCACACCCGGCAGACTTTTATATTTGACAATTGACAGTGGCCTTTTCCCTAGAAACTTAAAATTAAGTGTCAGAAATCAGGATTAACATTGTTTCTCTTGGGATAATTGAGTGTAGTTTGTATATGTTACTTATATATTAATTTAAAATATATCAGCTTCATTATACTATTATCTATTTCAAATGTTAAGTATGATCTAATTGTTACTTGAATATAATCCATTGACTAAATTGCAGTAATAAAAAACCAAAACAAAAAGATAATGAGTTTCTGCTGGGTTGGTGGTGCACACATGTAATCCTAGCATTGGGAGGATTGCCATGAGCTTGAGGCCATCTTGCGCCAAAAGCAAGACCCTATCTCAAAAAAAAAAAAAAAAAAAAAAATTTGCAAAGCCCATGCCACTGTGCTCTCTTCTGCATGGTGTCCCACCCTCACGCCGTAGGATGTACTTCCTTTCCTACATTTTTCTTTGGCCCAGACTCCCTCTACAGAGCCTGTTTCTTTTCCTGCCTTTTATAAAATTTTGCTCCTGTTACAATGATAGTATAGTAACCAAATGTTTTACAAATAAACAGCCAGGCATGGTGGTATACCCATAATCCCAGCACTCTGGCAGGCTGAGGCAGTAGGATCTCAGTTTACAGCCTCGTCAGGGTAGTGTTGCAGTTTACCAACATTCCCTGTCAAAAATAAAAAAAGAAGAAGGCCGGTCTATGTGTGTAATCCCAGCACTTGGGAGGCTGAGGCAGGATTGCCTTAAGTTCAAGAATAGCCTGGGATGCATAGTGAGTTCAGGGCCAGCCTGAACCACCACATAGTGAGGCCCTGTCTCAAAAAGACAAGAAGGAATAAGTTGTAGCTCAGTGTGAAGGCCTGGATTTGGTTCTCAATACTGAAATAAATAAATGAATAAATAATATTTCTTAAGTGTTTTCTGGGCAACCTTTTTGGTAGTGAACTGTCTGGTTTATTGAATCAAATAGGCTGAAGCTTTTAAAAATACTTAGTTGGTTTTCCCATTACTTCATCTTTATCAGTTTGTTTTTAATTGTTATAAGTGCATATGCTCATTGCAGAACTTGGGAATAATTCACAGCTGCGGCAGGGGAATCACAGGTTGAGCAGAAGCGCGAGCCCGTCTTACAGTTCCAGAAGCAAGTTAGGGGCTTCCTGGAGCAGGTCGTGGAGAGAGCACTTCCCGGGCGTCGTGCAGGCCCCGGGCTCAGTCCCCAGCACCACAGAAAGCAGGCGCCATCATTCAGGGGCGCGTTATTGCGAGCCCCTCGTGCGGCTCTTCCCCACGGCGCGCCTTCCCGTGGGCCTTCTGGAAGCTGCGCGTGCCGTGGGAAACACTTTCCTCGTCCCGCAGGACGAGCTCACGCTGTGTCCCGTGAGCGCCCAGCTGTGAGGGATCACAGCCCGCCCCGCCCCTGCTTGGCCGCGCGCCCCTGCCCTGCTTTACCCGGCCCATCTGGGGCAGCGCAGAGGATTAGTTTTTATTTCTTTGGCTGTGTTTTATATCCATCACCGAGGAGGGAAACTGAAAAGATTGGTGGTCTGTTTCCTGTTGTCTGAAGCCTCAGTGAATATCAGTATACCTTAATGCTTAAGTATTAACAATTCTTCTCTCATCAGTTAGCAGTTGTTAAATGATACGTGTTTTGCTTATTGAGAAGGCAGCTTTACAGACTCGCATTCTCGTTCCCGGCGTCAGGGCATCTGCAGCCGGCTGCCGGTAGACGGCCAGCCCGGGCCGTGCGCTCGGTTATTAACTGTGTGCAGCCGGTCATGTTCCCGGCTTGCCTCAGTCCACTGAGCACAACCACCTGCACACCTGTTCGGTTTTCAGATAGAAATATGAGCAAATGGGGTTATGATGCAAATTTTGAAAACTCATTTACAACTTACAGGAATTCTTCCTCCATTTTGAAGGTAAACTCATTCAGGACATTCTCTTTTTTTCAGAAGCATTGACACTTGGTTGTATTAGCCATCCTCTGACCTGGTATCGTATTTACTGGACAGGTTAATGATTCCAGAAACCAAGTACTGCGTCCTGCTAAGCCAAATACTTGATTTTTAAAATCCTTCCAGAATTGAATTTTTAAAAATTACTTTTGTTTTTAGGGAATTCAAGTTTGGACCAATGCCAAGGAATGCTTTAGCAAGATGTAATCCTGTGAAATGCATTTCTCTTCAATCAAAGTGCCCCAAAACAGAAGCACAAGGAAATGAATTTCAGTTGCTATCCAGTGTCTCAAAAAATATACACTAAGTTGAATAAATTCTTTAACTTGATTATAGTTGTGTTTACATAGCACAAAAAGGATGTATTTAATAAAAATTACATAGTATAATTTGAGGTTTTGGGGATTGGTGCTGATTCCAAAACATTAATTAGTGATATAAACCAATAGATTGTCGGGCTTCTGAACCAATGACTGAGTATCACCGTGTCAGTTTCTAGCTGTTTCTTTCTATGCCAGTGTTTCACGTCTGTTCACATAGTTTTTCTTGTAAAGTTGAATTCCTTTATCGACTTGGTGAGACCCACAAATTAGAGGATATTATTTTCTCTTGCCTTATAGTTGAACTGTTTGGTCTAACAAAGCTCAGCAGAAATTTATTGCAAAATCTAAGATTTCCTCTCACATTCATTGATGTCCCCGTCACATCTACATAAACTAGAAAATGCCTGCCTTCAGTCTATGTTTTATCAGAATTTTGATACTGATCAGAAATTTTATACTGCTAACAAGTCTCAGCTTCTCAGAGGGGAAACAGTGTTAGGATCTAGGAACTGTACAGAAAGTTTCTCACATACAAGGCGGGAGTACATTGTTAGGATTGAGGAACTACTGTATAGAAAGTTTGAATCGAGCGTTACTGATTCTCAGACAGTTTTCTTTTTCTTTTTCTTTTGGTACTGGGTATGGAACTCACAACCTTGCGCCTGCCAGGCAGGCGCTTGTGCCGCTGAGCTCAACCCCAGCCCTCTCAAGTAATTCTTAGTGATGAGCCTGCTTCCCTGCTTGGCTCTGCACGTGGCATTGCAGGGTAGGAGACTCGCATCTCCCCACGTGAGGTCTCTGTGGCGAGCACGCGTGCTCATTCCTCCAGCCAGCGCCATCCTTTTCTGTTGCTTGGCTGTAATTTTGTAAAGATACATTATGTTGTTTTTGGATGTGTGTTTTTGTGGTGTCTGTTCAGAAGCCGGGCACCCTCATTTGCTAGCTTTGCAGAATCTTAAGTGTGTTCATTATTTTAATGATGTTTTAAAATAATCCCCAGTACTGTGTAACATTTGACTTTTTTACATGTTTAAACTGTTGCTGGATTTTTGTGCTGTTTGCCAAACTTATACAATAAATCAATGAAGTCTGTGCTGATTTTTAGAGGATTTTTGTTACTTTAACCTGATGATCCCTACATATCACTATGTGGTGCTGTGAGGAAGTAATATTTTTGCCTTGTGTGGCAATACTGTTGATTTAACTGTGGGCCTTCGCATTGAACTATACCCCAGCCCTTTTTTTGAGACGAGATCTTGCCAAGTTGCTAAGTTCCCAGGCTTTGCAGTCCTGCCTCAGCCTCCCCGAGTGCTGGGTTTACAGATGTGTGCCACCATGCACAGCACTGGGCTTTTTCACAGGATAACACTGGTACAAGCAGAAGTCATCTGTAGGGTGCATGTGTCATTCCGTCCAATCGCATGGTCTCTTGACTAGGGAACTGGAATCCCTTTGCATGTGGCACGTAAAAGCCCAGAGCTTGGGGCTGGGGTGTAGCTCGGTGGTGGAACACCTGCCACCATGGGCCGGGCCCTGGTTGGCTTTGCAAACACTGCAACAATATAATGAAAAATAAAAAGGCTTCTCCTCCAAACTTTAACTTCACACTAAATGTACTAGGTTTTTCTGTCAGCAGACCTTGCTGCCCGTTTTGAAAGATGAATTGGAGCCAGCTGCCCTGAGAGCACCTGTCCCGTCCTCGGGAGAATCCCGGGCAGCAGGACTGGACCAGCTCTGCCGGCTCGCAGCGAGACCCAGTCTACAGCAGGGGCTGCAGGCGGGGCAGCACTCGGAGCCACGGAAGGGGAAGAAAGATCAGTGAGGAAAAGTGTTCTGCTGTCTTCTCTAAAATTCACGTTAAACCCCTGATCTTATCTACAGTTAGGAGTAATTGGATTGATTTTGAACATTTTTTTTCAGTTTGCTTCCTTGAGGCAGACTGTACGCCAGGCTGGCCTTGGACTCAGTGTGCAGCGTCGTGAGGCCTCCGCCTCCACCGCCCAGGTTTGGGCTTACAGGCAGGTTTCCTCGTGGCCCAGCTGAAATTCCTTTATAGCACATTGCTTTTATAAAGAACTCTGAAAGGAATTTTATAATAGAAGTCATTTCTTGTAATAGCCAAAGTATTTTTTTAAATTGCATTCAGTACTTTTCGGTATTCAAAAATCATAAATTAGAATGAATAAGAATTAGTTCCCTAAAGATCAGCATAAAAATATGACTCATTATATTATGTGGGGTGTGGTGGGGCTGAGGCAGAAGGATTGTCAGGAATTTGAGGCCAGCCTAGGACTCTTGTCTCAAAAAAAAAAAAGACTCATTAAGTTAATGTAAATACTTAGCGGCAGAAGGTTTCATCCAGTGAGATAGTTGGTACATACACGCCATTAAAATGAAGGAGGGCCCCAGTTACGCTCCAGTCATACCCAGAAGCTTGAGTGCGGAGGAGTGAGTCCCTGTAATCACAGCACAGCATCCAAGACAGGAACTGGGGGTTCTTCACGTTCGAGCATCTTTAGGAGAAACCCCAGACACCCAGCTGGAGATGCAGTGAGAAACGAGTGAAGTCACGGCACAGCAGGGTTTCTGTCCTTACAGTGGTTCCTGGGTTCTTTTGCGTTGCCCCCCAGTGAGCTTGTGTACTGAGCTCCTGTGAAGTTTTCCCTGAGAATTAGAAATTTCCATCAAGGTTGAGTAACCCAGAGAAGTGAACTAGTAAAAGGCTAAATCCAAATCACACTTGCTTTCTAAATTAGGTAGCTTTAAACATTTTTATATCTGACAAGAAAGGGAAAATAAAAAAGAATTGAAGGGAAAAACTGGAAACAAAGCTTTTGTAAATGAGGGAAGAGGAATTAAAGGGAGGAAAGGGGCATGGGAAAAAATATAGCTATATCATGCACAGGTACAAACAAATGTGATCACTGTGTATGTCTAAAACATACTAATAAAGTGAAGTTTTAAACATTTGAAAGGTGAAAAAATTGAATTTTTTTTTTTTTTTTGCGGCAGTGGGGTTCGAACTCACCACCTCACGCCTGCCAGACAGGTGCTTAAGCCACTGAGCCAAACTCCCGACCCTAGTTTTTTGAGACAGGGTCGCACTATGTAGCTCAGGTTGGCCTTGCACTCATGTTGTAGCCCAGGCCAGCCTCTAACTCACAAAGCTCCTCCTACCTCAGCCACCTGAGTGCTGGGATTAAATGAAATCTATTATTAAAGCTAAAGAAGAAAGTATATATTAAAAGTAAAAACATTGAGCTGGGCGTGGTGGCACACGCCTTTAATTCCAGCACTCGGGAGGCTGAGGTAGGAGGAGCATTGTGAGTTCAAGGCCAGCTTGGGCTACAACGCAAGTGCAAGGCTGGCCTGAGCTACATAGTGCGACCCTGCCTCCAAAAACCAGGGCCGGGAGTTTGTCTCAGTGGCTTAAGCGCCTGCCCTGGCAGGTGTGAGGTTGTGAGTTCGATCCCCGGTGACGCAAAAAAATAAATAAATAAATACAAATAAAAGTAAAAACATTAATAGTTGAAAACAGAATTAACAAAGCCAAAAGTTGATCCTTTGAGATTAATAAACCCCTAGCAAAATTGTAAGAAGAAAAAGATAAAACACAAATGACGTTTATCCTGAAATAGGAGCATTGTCATAGGTCTTTGTATTGGGTGATAATACTATGTACCCCCAAGTCCTCATATACTTTTGATGGGGCTGAGACTGGCGCGGGGATTGGCAATGTGAGTGCTGCACCCGCCCAGGGGTGGAGCCGACATGCCGTGTGAAGGAGGCGGGGCTTCCTTTTGCTGGCTTCCTCTTTCACTCTAGCCAGCGCGCTTGCCGCTTGCAACCGCCATGAAGGGCAGCCCCGCCACACCACGCTGCCTCGGAGCCAGCTAAGTTAGGACTAAAACTCCCGAGAAACTAAGAATAAACCTTTCCTTCCCTAATTTTGGGCGTCAGGTATTTTGTCTCGGCAACGAGTGAAACTTAACTAAGACAGTCTTACAGACATCATAAGGGTAATGAAAGCCCAGGATGGCAGTTCATATATTCCCACCTGCTTGGGAAGCTGAGGCAGGAGGGTCCTGAATTCAAGGCCATCTGGCTTAGTGAGGTCTCAAAAGTAAAAGGACTGGGGATGTAACTCAGTACTTCCTGGGTCAATCTCCAGAATGAATAAGTGATAGCTAGATAGATGATAGATACAAATTGAAAAAAAGTTAGAAACAACTTTTAAACCAATAAATTAGATGAAATCAAAAAATTCCTTAAAAAATAGACCGTACTAGCCAAGTGTTGTGGCACGTGCCTGGAATCGCAGTACTCAGGGAGGCTGAAGCAGGAGGAACACAAGTTCAAGGCCAGCTTGAGGCCAGGGATCGAACTCATGACTGCTCTTGCCAGGCGGGTGTTTGTGCCGCTGAGTTAAACCCCTGGCCCCCTGTCTCAAAATTTAAAAAAAAGAAAAAAAAATTTAAGTGTTGGGGATGTAGCTCAGTGGGGGAGCACTTGCCTAGCACATCCAAGGTCCTGGGTTCAAGCCCTAGAATTTAAGAGAAAAAAAAAACTAATCTACCATATTAACAGAATAAAGGCGATGGAGCTCATGCAGAAAACGCATTTAATAAAATTCAGCTTTGGCTCCTGATTTAAAACTCACCGGACCAGGAACAGGAGGCCATTCCCGACCCAGGAGGACACCTGGAGGAGCCTGCGGCTGAGCCGCCCTCGGAAGGCTGAGCCCGGAGAGGGCCCCGTGTCCCACTGCTGGGCTGCGAGGCCGGCTCTGTGTCCGCCCGGTGGGCCTCGAGGCCAGGACATCGGGGTGCAGGGGAAAGCGAAGCCGGTGGGATCGAGTGGCCCCATCGCCCGCTTTCACACAGTCCTGGTTGGGGTCGGTCACTCTGATGCTGGGTACGGCGTGCATGCCTGGGCTGACCCCTGAAGCCAGATCCGGCGCAGTGCAGTGCGGGCATGGCCGGCCCAGGTCTCCAGGCCAGCATCGGAGCCCACGGAGGGTGGCTGCACCACCGTGCTGCCCGCGGGGGTCCCCTGGGAGCAGCCAGGGACCCGCGGGGACAGAGGGAGGGAGGGAGGGAAAAGCCGGCTCACGAGGCCTGCTTATGATGCCTTTATGGGGTTGAGAGCGTTCACAAGTAGACGGAGAGCCAGTGTGGTACAAAACCCGAGACCAAAGCTTAATAACGAAATAGCGTGATGGACGCTGTCGCCAGTGATGGTGGAGGACTTCCTGTCAAATACTCTGATTTGTATGTTGGTTTATCTTGGCCTTCTCCGAATTCCTCCAAACTTACAAGAAATATTTTTTTTTAAATAGATACTCCTGCTGCTATAAAAATAAAACCTTAGATCAAGTAATTTGCGAACAATAGAACTTTACTTCTCACAGTCCTGAAGGCTGGGAAGTCCAGGGTCAAGGTGTGACTGGGTAGCGTGCTTCTCCAAGTGGCCGTCCACTAAAGGTTACCAGTTTCGGGTTGCTGTCCTGGAGTTTCAGTCCAGGTTCTTCTAACCTCGGGTGAACCAAGAAACAAAAAAGTAGTGACAGAGTTTATTCAAGAAAGCAAAAAGTAGCCACGCATGGTGGCACATGCCTGTAATCCCAGCTCTCAGGAGACTGAGGCAGAAGGATCACTGAGTTCAGGGCCAGCCTGAACTGCAGAGCAAGACCTTAAAAAAACCAAACCAAACAAGCAAAAAAAGCCTAAAGTGAAGGAGGGAGAAACTGGCTCATTTTGCAGAGCAAAGTTGGGCCAAGTACAGAGAAAAAGAGGATAAGAGCAAAGATAAAAGTACACACGTCTGGGAAACACGGGTGGGTTATGGTGGAAAGCTACCGTGGCACCCCTCCTCGTGGCTGCCTCTCTTATGCTGCCCAGATCTCAAGGAAACCCGGGAGAACCTTTCGGTACAGGTCCTGGGAGGCGGCGCCGGGGTCCCACGCCTCAGGCCGCGGTCAGGTCCGGCCACGCCGTGGAAAGCCTGCTTGTGTTCTCACAGGAAGTCTAGGTGCAGGGCTTTGGGAACGTCCTGCGCATGTGTGCGGGATCCTGCAGCTAACAGGTCACGCCTACTTTCCCAGCCAGTTTGTCCACGCCCAATCGCCTACCTCAAGGGTATGGGGAGATTCAGCGTCTGATGGGGGGCCCCGCCCTAGTAGTCGGTACCGTCTGTGGAGAGCGAGGAAACGCGGAGACAGCAATCGACCAGCTGAGCCCCGAAGGGGAGCACAGAGCCGGCAAATCGTGTCCTCAGACTGCAAAAGGGAAAGGCACGCAAGCCCTTTTTATTTTTTATTGTTTTTTTTTTTTTTTTTTTTACAAATTCATTTTATTTCAAGGAGAGAAAAAAAGAAGAAAAAAAAACTTTCAAAACACGTCAGCCAGGGGGCATCAATGGTCCATACATTGCTCAGTGTCATCCCCAAATCACTCACCCAGAGCACCAGACACCTGCCTTCTGTTGTTTGAATAACACCAGCACAAATCTTTCTCTTTAGTGAACTCAGAGAAATCAGTAGTAGAATTATCTTAACTATTTTTTTATATACATACACATGCACATATGTTTTAAACCCTTTTTAAAGGCAGTAACCCTTTCTAAGGAGTAGCCCTGATTATTTCCTCGGCTCCCCCATACTACTGTATTGGGAATTATTTCACTGCAACAAACCACAGCAGATACCAGCTATCACAGACAAGGGAGAAACAAGACAACTGTGTAAGAACTGTTTGCAAAATTCTGGGAAATAAAACAATGGACAGTTGTTAGCTGACTTAACAAAATGGTGGTGGCTTCAGCGCATGAAGCAGGAATACTAAAAAGCAACAGGCTACAGTGGTTTGCAGGAGGAAACCCTGGGATGTGGGAACTGGAGGAAACACATACACTGGGGAGAAGAAAGAGGTGTGGGGCACAAAGGAAGGGAGGGTTGGTTGGGGTCTGTGCAGAGCGGTTAAATAGCCCAGGTCTCCTCCCTTTCACCATGCACACAGTACTACAAACTTTCACATGAAAGATTTCATGAACAGTGCATATGCAAAGCATTGCCAGCAGAATAGAATCACACTTTGGATGTGGTGGGGTTGAGGCTACTGGGAATAAACCCATTACCAGCCTTTTTTCATTTTGAGACAGTGTCTTGCTGAGTTCCCCAGGCTGTGTTTGAATTTGTGATCCTCCTGCCTCAGCCTCCCACAGTGCTGGATTACAGGTGTGCACCACTACACCTGGCAGCACTGGACCCCGTAACACCAAAAATTCTTAGCTGCCAGAAAATAATACAGCAATGCTTTTAGAAAAAAATTCTTAGCTGGGATTACAAGCGTGCACCACCATGCTGGGCTGTGTCCCTAGGTTTTCCCGCAGCCTGAGAGAGCTCCAGAGGCAGCTTCCTCCCGACTGCAGGCTGCGGGGTGCTGTGCTGGGTGGTTGCACAGAACTTCCAAACTGTGAAGTTCAAGTCATCTGCCTTCCACCACTCGATCTCTCAGTTACTGGGGAAAGAATTATGATCACCCACTTCAATGTCAGATTTTTCTGTTTTCCTGTAGTTTTGTCAAATTTTGCATTATTCATTTAAGATCTACCTTACATGTGCATTTAGCATTATTTTCCTGGTCCTAGAGATTGAGTCCAGGGCCTCCTGTGTGTTAGGCAAGCACTTTACCATTGAAATATAACCACTGCTCACAATCACATGGCCACTCTTTTTGTTTTTTGGATTTGAGACAAGGTCATACTATATTGCCTAGGCAGAACTCATGTGCTCAAGGGATCCTCCTGTCTCAGCCTCCTGAATAGCTGGTGTATAGTTCATACCACCATGACTGGTTTGATGCATATAGCTTTATATATATATATATATTTTTTTTGTTTGTTTGTTTGTTTGTTTGTTTTTTGGTACTGAGGCTTGAACTCACGACCTTGCACTTGCCAGGCAGGTGCTGTGCCACTGAGCTATATTGCCCGCTTATAGCTTTTATTTATTTATTATTATTTTTTTTTTACAGCCCCGGGGATCTAACTCACAACCTCACGCCTGCCAAACAGGCACTTAAGCCACTGAGCCAAACTCCCGGCCCTAGCTTTTTGAGGCAGGGTCACACTACGTAGCTCAGGCTGGCCTTGCACTCGTTTTGTAGCCCAAGCTGGCCTCAAACTCACAACACTCCTCCTACTTCAGCCTCCCGAGTGCTGGGATTTAAGGTGTGTGCCACCATACTGGCTTAATTTTTAATACTTATATACTTAATTGTACCTTTTATCATGTGCTTTGTTTCTAATAATAACCTAATTACCACCAGCACCCCCAACTAACATGCAGTTTCCTTTGAAAAATAAATTAAGGACTACATAAATAAACCACAATTTAATTTGTCCTCTATTATTTATTTCTAATTTTTTCTTTTGTAAATTATACTATACTGAGCATATCTTAGTTACTTTTCCCATTGCTGAGACAAAGTACCAATACCCAAAGTGAAAGGAGGAAAAGTTTATTTAGTTCACAGCTTGTAGAGGTTTCAGTCCATAGTTAGCAGAGGGGCATCGCGGAGGAGAAACATTCCATGGTGTGGCAGGCAGCAGACAGTGGCAGCGGCAGCAGCAGCCTGCCCTCCCTCTCTCCCTTTATATCCCCCCCAGGCTATAAATCTATTGACTGTGCTGCCCACACCCAGGGTGGGGCTGCCATTATCCACGCGCAGAGCTATGCTAATTCCAGTCAGTGGACTAACTTAGTGCCACACGCCCTTAATCCCGGGATGGCACACCCTAGACCCAGCTGGCTCCTAAGGCTCCCCATAAGCACATGAGACTTTGGGGGGCATCTGGAAAAACCACAACACAGCATCTTTGTGTGCGGTTCTTTTCCATGATTTCCTCTGAGTAACTGCAAGGTTGGGTGAACGCACATTTTTACATCTTTCGTGTATCTTGTCCCTTCAAAGAGTCAATCAAACTAGACTTCTCAGAACCCACATCGCCCTGCAGGCTCGTCTGTTCCTAAGAGGCTCATGCTTCTGACTCAGTGTCCCATCCGGGAGTCCGCCCCCGTGCCTGGCTGACTCTGTGCGTCCTTTAGGGCTTGCACTGTTCCTGCTACATTTCTCCTAGGCGGTCTGGCCCTGCCGGCCTCCCCCAGCCTCTCCCTCGGCACACTGTCCGCCTGGACGTGGGCCCCGGCCTCTGCAGCCTCGGGTGCGGAGAGGACAGAGCCCTGGGTACCAAGTCCTTTCCCAATAGGACTAGGAGCTGTGATGCTTTCAGCATTTACTGTGCACGGGCACTGTATCCCCACAGCCACCCCCAAAAGCTGGCGATACCGGCTTTAAGGTCCAGGCCTTGCGATTCAGGCAGTAGAAGTCTGAGGTCACCCTTGTTCCCCTGAGCGGACCCAGGATCGCCGCCCAGGTCGGATCAGGCCAGCCCCGCTCTGCAGGAATCTGCCACCAGGTGGCGGTAAAGCTAACAGGCCCGGGAAGAACCTCTGATCAGAGCTCTGAAATTAGCTGCAAAAATACATTTTTTTCTTATAAGTAGCACTGACTTTTATTGACACGTCCAAAACTGGATTATTTAACAAAATAAACATTAACCGAACCGGCACATTCCTCGGGGTAAATGATAATAAAGTAAACAGACCTTTGCACCTGGACCTTTCCAGCCACCTTTCATGGTCACTCCTCGGAGGGAGGGAGCGGTCCTGGCGCTCACGCGCGTGCACGCGGACCCTCGTGCACAGCCCTGCAAGGGCAGCGGGTCCACACCTGGGCAGCGGTGTAGACGGTGCCTCCATCCAACCCGCTGTCCCTCCCTGAGGGGGACATAGCTTCCTCCTTCGGACCTAAGAGACCGTAAACCGTTTCTTCATTCTCCAGTCAGGGCTTCACACTTTCTGCCTTCTTAGTACATGTTGTGGGGGTGGGGGAAGGGCCAGGTGTAGTGGTGTGTGCCTGTAGTCCCATCTACTCAGGAGGCTGAGGCAGGAGGGTTGCTGGAGCCCAGCAGTTCAAATCCAGTCTGGACAACATAGTGAGACCCCATGTCAAAAAATGAAGGAGAAGAGGCCCTCCCGAGAACCCGCCATGTTGGGTCAGGGAGGATCCAACCAGAAGACAACCAGCCAGCTCCTGGTAAGCGGAGCAATGGGTTCCAGAAAGAGAAAAGTCAGCACCTCCCGTGAGTCCACCGGTGTTCAGGCTGAGAATCAACAGCCTGTCCCACCCCTCATAAGCAACCTGCTGGTTCAGGACTGGCTAAGCTGATAGCAACTAAGGTACATAAAGCAAATAAATGCTTGTATTGTTTGGTTGATTTTGCAGGCCTGGGGCCAGCAGTCTGAGCATCTCTTGGGAGGATGACAGTATGCAATGTAGCAAATATGGGGGATTCCCTTCTATCTTGTCTTTGAGGCCCAATATTGTTCTCACTGTTTTGCTTTCTTCAATATTCTGTTTTGATTGGTTTTATTCTGTTTTGTTTATGGTTTGATTTTGCTAGACCTGATGGAATGGACAACTATTGTGAAGATAACAAGATATACTATAGTAGCTATTGTTTTCCTTTGAAGTTCTGTACCAATTCTACTGCTTTGTTTTGATTGACTTTGTTCTGTTTTGTTTTGTTGGGTTTTATTATCTTTAAAACAAAATTAAAAAAAAAAAATGAAGGAGGCCTGTGGTGCGGCCCAGGGGTAGAGTGCTTGCCTGGCAGGTGCAAGACCCTGGGTTTAATCCCCAGCACTGCAAACACATAAAAAATAAACTTTTCTTTTTAGCATTGGGGCATTGCTCACTGACCTTGTCCTTTGGGCGGGCAGCATCTTTTTCAAGCCATTGGCGCACACCTTTATAGTAGGTCTGTGGGGGTAATCTGCTACCTTTGTGTCTTTGCTTTTTTTTTTGGTACTGGGGATCAAACCCACAATGGCACGTGCCTTTAAATTACCAAACTGCATGGATTCTATTTCAAAAGACATAGAACGTGTAAAGGTCCCTTTTATTTTTCTAGTACTGGGGGTTGAACCCAGGGCTGGGCACTGAGCTGGTTCCTCAACCCTGTTTACCTTTTTATTTTCAGACAAGTTCTCTCTAAATTACTCAGTTTCCCAGACTGTTCCCACACTTGCGATCCTCCTGCCTCAGGGATTACAGACGCGTCCCACCTGTCAGCACCCCTTCCCTACCCTGCAGCCACGTGGTCACCCCGCCTCTCCCAGCAGTGCAGGCTGGAGCTCACTGCCACCTTCCTGGGGCCTAGGCTCAGGCTGAGGGAGGTGGGTCCCCGACTGGCACGGAATTTAGGGGCCTGCAGCTGAGACTGTAGCTGCAGCTGGGCCTGGGCCCGCAGCCTCCAATCGGGAGACCCTGAAGCCCTGAGGTTACACCCCACTGGCTCCCTGGCACTACTCTTGTCAAGCCCTGTGACTCGTGAATTCCACTGGCCCAGCCACAGACTCCCTGAGGCAAAGCAGGCTAAATATAGCAGTGAGATACAATCTGTGTGCACCTTTCGGCCACCAGACTGCTGGGTCATGTTGGCTATGGTTCAATTAACAAGGGACCAGGCACCATGGAAGGTTAATGCTGAGGTCCGTGGGTCATAGTCTATTTCTCTCAAATAACCAGATTCAAGCTTTACCAACTTGCATGAAAATAATATTTTCCTGTACTGGGGATTGAACCCCGGGCCTTCACACTGAACTACATCCTCAGTCCTTTGTTATTTTTTATTTTGAGACAGGGTCTCACTAAGTGTCCTGGACTGGGCTCCAGTTTGCTATCCTCCTGCCTCAGCCTCCCAGAGTGCTGGGATTATAAGCATGCAGCACCATGCCCCGTTTAAACTATTTTTTAAGGTACAAATAAGTGACTTCAAGTTCCGCACATGCGACCTACTACAAACGTCATCCCTGGGACTCCTCATAGCTAAGCTAGAGACCGCCGCCTTTCCTGGTCCCGGTCACCTCACTTTCCCACGAGATGAAGGGGTCAGGATTACCGCTGGCTGCTCCTCGGTGGCTCCCCCAATGAAGCGGACGCCCCAGCGACAGGAGGCCTTGTCCACTGGGGCGCTGCCTGCCAGGCCACAGGTGTTCCTCGGGGCTGGGGACTTGGACTCGAACGCCCCTCCCCAGAGTCACCAACAGCCTACACCTGCCCAGAGCCCACGGCGACAGCGTTTTGGGGACGGAGCTCTTTGAACTCCTAGCCACACGGCAGTCAGAAGCCAGGCTCTGACTCTCCTGCGGCCTCAGGAGAGGCTCCAGAGCTCCCGGCCTCACCCTGAGACTGGAGTCCCCCACGCCCCACACGACAGCTGCAGGGACGGCCTCGCTCTCCCTCCCTCCCCGCCTCCAGTCCCCGAAACCCCTAAACACCCGCTCCAGTCCCCACGGCGCCTCGTTTCCAGCCCCAGCTCCCTTTCCCCACAGGACCTCCCATTTCCCCAGGAGAAACCAGCCCTGTGCACCTGATTCAGATGGGGAAACTGAGGCCCGGAAGAGGAAAAGCGGCTTTGCCAGGTGGAGTGGCCTGTCCACGTCCCAACGTCCAGTCTAGGGCTCCTCCTTCAAACCCTAAGGGCCCGGGAGTGGGGTCCGGACGGGCTGCCCAGGGAGGCCAGGAGAGCTCACGGCAGGGGGGGGGCTGGCTCTCACTTTTAATAGGAACTTCCCTCATGAGCTGTGCAATTAGACACAATGCGTGGGAAGCGCTCTTCTGATTAGAAGGAGACACCGTGCCGACCCGGGGCTGCTAGTTCCAGGCGTTCTCGTGCGCGGCCCTTAGCCTGCAGCTTCCCGTTGGGGGCTGAACCAGGCACACGTGAAATTAAATTAACTGATTAGTGCAAAGGTCCGCGGCGAGTCCCGGGACAGTTGCTCGCGGAGGGAGCGGGAGCACCGTTTTGGTTTTTGTTTTTTGCGGCACCGGGGATTGAACTCACAACTTTGCACCTGCCTGACAGGCGCATAGCCGCTGAGCCGCTGAGCCGCTGAGCCAAATTCCCGGCCCTGGATTTTTTGAGGCAGGGTCACGCTATGTAGCTCAGGCCGGCCTTGCGCTCGCGTTGTAGCCCAAGTGAGCCTCGAACTCACAACGCTCCGCCTACCTCAGCCTCCCGAGTGCTGGGATTAAAGGCGTGGGCCACCACGCCCGGCAGGAGCGGGAGCACTTTAACACCGCGTCCTTCTTTTCCCGGTCAGCGGCACGAACGCGGGGCTGTAGAGAGCTCAAAGGCGGCCGCAGGCAGCCGCGCCTCCCCTGAACCCTGCGGGCGGCCGGCCGCGTCCCCGCGCCCCGACCGAGGCCACCCTTCCCGGGGGTGCGCTTTCCTCACCGGGTCTCGGCACCGAGCTTGGGGTACCCGGGATTGCAGGGGGCAGCGCGGGGCACCGGAGGAGGATCTTGGGGCGGGAACTGTGGGCCCGGGGCCGGCTCCCCCTTCTGCATAACCGCGGCGCTGCCCGGAGACGGTGACCCCGAGGCCGCGCGGAGGTGGCCCCTGCGCTCCCGGGACTCGGGGGGCGGGGACAGGACGGCGGCAAGCTGGGGCCCGAACCCGGCGACAGCAGTTTAGGGAGACGCTGTTGCAGAATAAAATACAAACAGGGTCTGATGTGCGGCTCAGCGTGGGGGCCTGGGACCACCTCCCAGCACGGCCTGGTGTGGGCACTGAGGCTGCGGGGGCCCTGGGCCTCCGTCCCCTGGTCACCTCGCGGTGCGCGGCCTGTCCCCCACAGGCCCGCAGCCGCGGGGCAAGCGACCGAGCCCCGCAACCGGGAGCCGGGAGCCGGAACGGCCGTGTCCTCCGCCCCGGGACGCGTGGGGAGCGGCTGCGCGCCTGGGGTCTCCATGGAGGCGCAGCCCGCGGGACCCGGAGCGCGGGGACCAAGCGCCCCGCGTGCTGCCCAGCCCCGGGGGAGCGGGCCCCGGCCCTGCCGGCGGAGGAAATCCCGTGCCCAGGACCGCAGCCCGCACGGACTGACCGAGGCGCGCTCCCTGCCGTCCTCTCAGGGGCGCAGCGACTCGGGCTCCGCACAGCCGGCCGGTCCTGTCGGCCTGGGCCGGGGACGTCATTTCCAGAGCCTCCGATTCTTTCGGTGGCCATCCAAACTGGGAATTTCTTTTTTTGTTTGTTTGTTTTGCGGCACCAGGGATCAAACTCACAACCTCGCACCTGCCAGGCAGGCGCTTAAGCCACTGAGCCAAACTCCCGGCCCTGGTGTTTTGAGGCAGGGTCGCACTATGTAGCTCAGGCCGGCCTTGCTCGTGTTGTAGCCCAAGCCAGCCTTGAACTCACAACGCTCCTACCTCAGCCTCCCGAGTGCTGGGATTAAAGGCGTGCGCCACCACGCCAGGCCAAGCTGGGAATTTCTGGTTTAAAGTCTCCGCACCTCCATTCTCTAACCCGTGGGGGCGGCAGCAGTACCCACCCCACGGGGCTGTGGGGGTCTCGTCAGAGAGGACAGGCACCTGGCACTTAGCACCCCAGGACCTGCGCTCATCCCAGCGCTTTGGAGACCTCCTCCCCACTCCTCCTGGGGGCTGGTGCTCCCTGCGGGTCTCCCCTCTGGGGAGCCCGGCTTTCAGTCCCCGGGTGGGGCAGTCCCGGAGCGGCCCGGCATGTCATGTCGGGAGAGGAGCTTCAGGCAGTGCCCAGGGTCGCCCTGCAGAGCCCAGCGTGGGTGGGGAGGAGCGGAGAGCCACGAGTGTGGGCGCCAGCCAGGCACCGTGCTCCGCGCTTCGGAGGAGTCCTGTCACCCTGCGTGCGTCGCAGGTGCAAAGCCCAGGTTAGGAGACCCACCCGCTCCAAAGCCCCAGAGAGCCTTAGCCTCACCCTGGACGGGTTCGAACCGTGCTCTGTGGAACCCCGGGCATCTGTGTCACTTCGGGGTCACCATGGGCAGCAGAGAAGGGTGCTAGATGGAACCCGGGACCCCACACTTGCTAAGCACCGCTCTACTACTGAGCTCCTAACCCAGCCCTGTTCCCACTGTATTTCAACACACTCAGCCCAGGACCGACACATCAGATCCATAACCAAACACAGCAATAAACCTTCAACTCTGATTTGCTTAACTTCTAAGTGGTCATAAACTCTCCTGGGACCCTTGCAGCCATCAGCATTGTTCAGTGATATTTGCGTTTTCTACTCGGGCCAGGTTCCGCTTCCGAGCTAGACATGGCCTTGTGCATTTCTAGAATGCTCTACCCACCTCCCCGCTGATGTTCCTCCCTCCAGTAGGTGGCGCTGACGTTTCCATCTACAGCTTGGGCTAGAGTTAATGGCTTACTTGGAAGTAGAATATGGTAAATAATAGGGTTTTGTTTGTTTGTTGAGACAGTGTCTTCCCATGTAACCCAGCCTGGCTTCGAACTCACAGCGATCCTCCTGCCTCAGCCTCCCGAGTGCTGGGACTAGAGGTGAGCACCCCCATGTGCAGCTCAGATTGGGGTTCCTGGACTCTTCGGCTTCCTCCTCCCAGAGCTGTCATGCAATGAGGACACTCAAGCCACACTGTGGGAGGGTCCCGACCTGCCTGGGTGTTAATGAGTCATCCTGGAAGGCTCCTCCAGCCCTGCCTCACCTCCAAAGGCCTGCAGCCCTGAGCTTGACCACAGGGACCTCACAAGGGACCTGGCGCCAGAGCCACCAGGCCAGGCAGGTCCGGTTCCTGGACTTCGGAAACTGCATGAGGCCTCACATGTTTGTGTTTTAAACCAGCATGTTTTGGAGTTGTTACACAGCAAGTGCTAACCAGCACACCTAATGGGCGTGCTTGGGCCCAGGAGGAAGGGACAGAGGTGTGAGGTGGTGTCTGGTGTGCTGGTGCAAGGTGCACATCTGTCATCCCAGCCTTCCGGGAGGCTGAGGCAGGAGGATTCCAAGCTCGAGCCTAGCCTGGGCAATTTAGCAATTTAATAAGACTTTATCTCAAAATATAAAAAGGACTGGGGGGGCATAGCTCTGTGTGAAGGCCCTAGGTTCAGTCTCCAGTACCACACACACACACACACACACACACACACACGCGTGGCCCACTATGCTGTCCATCCAGGCGTGTCGCTTCATCAGCTGGTCCCGGGAGAGACAGTCCCAGCGGAGTCCCAGCAGGAAGCGGCTGTGCACAAAGGTGCAATCACCTTGGGGGAACCAACAGGGTTGGTGAATCCCCCAGGCCTGCACTCGCACCCATGACCTTGCTGGGATTGTGGCTGGAGGGAGGGGAGCAAGCACCCACCCGCACCCTCTGCCCTCGACTGTCCCGCTGGTGCTTCTCACCGGCGCACCATGCAGTTTTAGGTGTTGGTTAGAGCCAGGCGTGGTGGCGCACGCCTTTAATCCCAGCACTCGGGAGGCTGAGGTAGGAGGAGCCTTGTGAGTTCAAGGCCCACTTGGGCTACAACGTGAGCACAAGGCTGGCCTGAGCTACATAGTGCGACCCTGCCTCAAAAAACTAGGGCTGGGAGTTTGGCTCAGCGGCTTAAGCGTCTGCCTGGTAGGTGCGAGGGTGTGAATTCGAGCCCTGGTGCCACAAAAAAAAAAAAAAAAGAAAGAAAGAAAGAAAAAGTGTTGGTTAGGCAGGATTTCCATGACTTTTTAAAAAAACGGTACCAAAAAGCTGGACATGAAAGACTGAGGCAGGAGGATTGCCGTGCTTCTAAATAAAACCTGGGTTACAAAGTGAGTTCAAGGCCAGCCTGAACTGCCTAGTGAGACCCTGTCTCAAACAAAGTAGCAAAGAGCCTCACTTAAATCTTTTAGATCTTTAGGGCTGCAGCTTACCTTTTGACGGCTTACTGAGCGGAGGTTTTCCTGCCGAGGGCCGTGCAGTATGGATGCAGCCCCCAGGGATGTGCCAGCCACGGCAGCCTGACTCCAGGAGCCCTGCACAGAGGAAGGAAGAGACGCATGTCCTCTGCTAAGCTTCCCATGGTGGACACGGGAGCTGCATGCCTGACCTCTCTCGGGAGCTGCTTTAACCGCACCGAGGCTTTCTCAGTGATGGGCGCTGGACCCGGGGCCTCCTGCATGCCAGGCAGCGGCTGCCCCATGGCTACGTCCCCAGACCCTTTTCTGCATTTTATTTTGAGACAGAATCTTGCTGAATTGCCCAGGTTGGCCTCAAATTTTCGATCCTCCTGCCTCAGCCTCTTAGGTAACAGGGATTACAGGTGTGCACCACTGTGCTTGGCCAATCCTAGGCTTTTAAACTCCAAGATTCTAGCTAGAGAAAACAGGGACCGAACATGCAGGATGAATGAGTCAGCACGCTGAGGTTCTTGACCAAGTGTAGGAGGAGGGGCTGGACTTCCCACGCAGCACCTTGTGACAAGTGGGCCGGGCCTTGCCCCCAGACACGCCTCCCGGGCCCGAGGAGCTCAGGAACAACCCAGAATGCCAGCACCTAACAGATCCATTATTGTTTGTTTGTTTTGCTTTTTTGAGAGAGTGTCTCACTGTATAATTCAGACTGGCCTTGACCTCACTATGTAGCCTAGGCTGGCCTTAAACTCATGTGATCCTCCTGCCTCGGCCTCCTGAAGTCGGGAATTACAGGCATGGGTCACCACACCCCGCTAGATCCTTCTTGAGCAATGAGCTTGGTTCTTTCCTCATGGGCACCCCTGGTGTCCATACCTGTATGGAACAGTTTTTCTCTGCTGCCTGTAATGGAAAATCCAACTGATAAATGTTTACAGCGTACTTTCAAATTTTTAACAAACACACCAAGGGCCAGGCCTGTGTAGACCCTCTGCTCTCTCTGTTGGAAGACTGTAGGATGTTCTGTGGAAAGAAGCAGCTTATTCATCTAGACTGCAGTTCTGGCTCAGCATTAAATTAAAATGGTGCTGGGGATGAGGGCCGGCACAGTTGCCAAAGGATTTTCAAACAGGATAAACACAGCCCATCCTCCTGGAGCACTGATTTTGTTCTAAGTTTTAAGGAGAAAAACACATTTTATTCTATAAACACATTATGAAACAAGCTGTAGAATTCACATGAATTTTAAATATAAATTGCAAATTTTCAAAGAAATTTTTAGTTGCAGCTGGCCGTTTTGGGCAATAAAGTCTCTCCACCGCCCCCGGCTGGGCGTCTGCTCTCCAGCAGAGCCCAGGAGCCGGGCTGTAAGTGGCCTGAGCTGGGAGTGGACAGAGGGGCTGAGACCAGGGGGCTGGGGCAGGCCCCACCAGGCCGTCGCCACCTCCTCGGCCAGGGAGCTGCTGTCTGCTGCGAGCTCTTAGCGCAGCTCCTGGAGAGCCCTGGCCGGCGGGCTGGGGACAGCACTGTCCCTTGGCGCCTTCTCCAGGCGGATTCACATTAAGACATGCCTAGCTGATTTTAGATGCTAGTTAATTCTGTCTCCGCAAAAGAATTTGCATTCTGGGCCACTAATCCCCACACTTGGGAGGCTGAGGCAGGAGAATTGCTGTGAGTTCAGGGCCAACCTGAAATGCATAGTGAAATGCTGCCTCAAAAACAAAAGAAAACAAAACAACAACAACAACAACGACAAAAAAGAAAGAAAGAAAGAATTCGCATTCTCTGCCTTCTTAGACTTCAGTACTTTAACGTGTTTCTTTCTGCTTCATTGCCAGACATCTTAGAACCCAGCGCCCCAGTCATGTAAGGCGTTCGTCTCTAGGGCCAGGAAAGGCCTTCCCCACTGGGGCATCTCTGGCTGCCGCATCCCTGTATCAGCTCCTATTTCGGGCCGTGAACAGCGGCTAGCTCAGCCAGCAAGCAGGGCACGTACTTTAATGTAAATATTTTCTCAATCAACTTTTTAAAAAATGTGACCAACTGGGCATGGTGGCACATACCTGTGACCCCAGTATTCAGGAGGCCAAGGCCAGAGGGTCTCTCAGGTTCAAGACCAGCCTGGGCTACATAGTGAGTCTGAGGCCAGCCTAAACTACACAGCAAGACCCTGTCTCAAAACAAAAAAATCCAAAAAGGATGTGATAGATTTGCAACAAAATTCAGATCCAAGATCAAAAACTGTTAACACAGATTAAAAGACAAGCACTAGAGAAGAACACCTAGTTAAATTTTTTTAAAAGGTAGTCATAGTGATGCCTGTAATCCCAGCACTTGAGAGGCTGAGGCAGGAGGATTGCCTCAAGTCTGAGGCCAGCCTGGGCTACAAAGTGAGTTCAAAGGCAGCCTGACTGCATAGTGAGACCCTGTTTCCAAAAAAAAAAAAAAAAAAAAAAAAA
>RJWM01012483.1:0-56427 GCA_004363535.1 Dasyprocta punctata | reverse complement strand
TCTGCAAACATAATAGCTACCCCTGCTTTTTTTGGGGTTCCTGTTGCATGGAGAATTGTTTTCCAGCCTTTGATTTTTAGTCTGTGAATTTCCTTTTGAGTGAGATGTGTTTCTTGTACACAGCATATTGTTGGGTTTTGTTTCTTAATCCACTCTGGTAGTCTGTTTCTTTTTATTGGTGAGTTGAGACCATTTACATTGATTGATATAACTGATATGTACTGGCTCATCCCTGTCATGATATCTTTCTGTTGCTGGTTTTCTACATTTTCTGTTTAATTCCTTGCCATGCTTAGTGGTTTCCTTTTGTTGTTGTTCTTAAGATTGTTGTTATCTTTGTCTCTTTCTAGAGTGTCTTTCAGTACTCTTTGTAGTGTTGGTTTGGTGGCCATAAATTTCTTCAGTTGTTCTTTGTCATGAAAGTATCTTACTTCTCCATCAATTTTTAAGGACAGTTTTGCAGGGTACGTCAATCTGGGTTGAAGGTTATTTTCTTTCAGGATTTGAAATACTTCACTCCAAGCTCTTCTTGACTTAAAAGTTTGTGTTGAGAAGTCTGCCGTGATTCTGATAGGCTTTCCTTCATAGGTGGTCTGTTTCTTTTCTCTGACAGCTTTTAGTATTTTGTTCTTGTGCTGTATATCTGATACCCTTATTATTATATGTCTGGGTGAGGATTTATTTTGGTTGTGGTTAATTGGGGTTCTGTGTGCCTCAGTTACCTGTATTTCAGATTCTCTTCCCATGTTTGGAAGGTTTTCTGCTATTATTTCTGTGAATAGTCTTTGCAGGTCATTAGTAGTGACCCCTGCTTTTTCATTTATGCCTATTAATCGTATGTTATTTCTCTTGGCATCATCTTGCAGCTGTTGAATTGTTGTTTCTTGGTTCCTTACTATTTTTAGAAGTTCTTTTCTTTCATGGCCATGATCTCCCATGCTGTCTTCAAGATCTGAGATTCTATCTTCAGCTTCATTTAAGCGGTTTTTCAAACTTTCCATGGAGTTTTTCATTTCCTGCATTTCCCTTTGCATCTGTTTCATGCATTCTGTTTGTGTCTTATATTGTTCATTCAAAGTTTTGATCATTTTCTGAAGTTCTTCTATTTTTTTATCTTGCTCTTCTTTAGATACACACAACATTTCTTTAATAACGATTTTCATTTCATTTTTTAGCTGAGACAATATTTCTGATTTGAATTTCTCTATAGCTTCATCAAGCTATTTCTTTATTGCATTTTCTATCATTTCAGAAAGTCCCTTTGTGTGACTCCCACTGTCTTCGATTTCAGTGTCTCTTGGGTTTGTTCTTTGTGGGCTGAGGGAGTGAGACTGCCTCTTCGTCTTTCATTTTGTCATTTTCTTCTGGAATCTATGTAGCTCTGTGTCCTGCGAGGCTGGCTGGCGTTCCCTTGAGGTTTGCGCTAATTCTTGCGGCACGCAGGATTACGGGACCCGGTAGGCTGGGTCCTGTGCTCAGCAAGGGAGGGAGGCCTCCTGGGGTGTGTGGGTGGAGCTTCTGCCTTAACTGGGTGGGGGCCAAGGCCTCCCGGTCCCAGAGAGCTAGTTGGTGCAGCTCGAGTGATGCAGACCCGACCCTGGTTCTGTCCGCAAGTTCAGCCCAACAGCTATGCCTGCGGGGCAAGCCCGGGCAGGTCCCAGGCCTACAGTGCCGGGAGCAACCCTGCTGGGCAGCGGGGTCTGCACCCGAGCTGTGGCATGGCACACGCTCGAGCCGCTCCACTGAAGAATGCAGCTGGAGTATGCTCTGCACTCTGGTGGGGGGGGCCCCAAGCTCTCCAGGTCCCTGCAGCTATGTTGCTCATTTCCAGGTGAGCAGCTCTGGGGTCCTGGGCTGATTTGGGCTGGGCTGCATACCTCTGTGTCCTGCGCGGCTGGCCGGCATTCCCCAGAGGTTCGTGCTGATTCTTGTGGCGTGCAGGATCGCGGGACCCGGTAGGCTGGGTCCCGTGCGCAGCAAGGAAGGGTGGCCTCCCAGGGCGTGTGGGTGGAGCCTCCTCCTGGGGCTCTTTGCTCTTGATTTGCAACATAAAACTGGCTAAAATCTGCAACAATAGCCATGCCACAGCTGCAACATTTAATTGCATTGAAATTTCTTCTGCCAAATAATTCATCTGCTGCCCTTAAACTTAGTCTCAGGCAAAAACTCTGGACACAAGCAAAATGCAGGCAAACTTTCTGCCAAGTCATAACACACATCATCAGGAGTCCACCACCAAGTGCAATCCTTCCTAGCAGAAACAGCCCAAGCCTGGTATTTACTGGTTTTGTGGTCTTCCAAGCTCTGGCCAGAATCTCCCTTACAGAACAGCCTAAGCTGTTCCAGGGCTTCTCTTTTCAGGTGACATCTCCAAACCTTTCCAAACTCTTCCCACAAGCCATTCCCAAAGGTTCTTAAACCACACGATCAGGTATAGTCACATTAATAACCCCACTCTTGGTACCAAATTCTGTTTTGGTTACTTTTCTCTCACTGCTGGAGCAAAATACTCATCACGAAAAATGAGGAAAGGAAAGTTTTATTTAGTTCACTGTTCATGGAAGTTTCAGTCCATAATTAGCTGACTCCAAGGCAGGGTGGCATGATACATGGGCAACACTTCAAGACAGCAGCCTGCAAAAGCAGCCAGAGCAAATGGGGGGAAGAGCAAGCCTCTTTTTCTCCCTTATACTGAATGTAGGATGCCTCCATCCCCACTCCCAAGAGCAAATGTGCATTCTTACTTCTGCTAATCAACATAGTACTTAAAACATTAGCCAGAGCATTTAGGCAAGAGAAAGGAATAAAACAGATACATATGGGAAAGGAAGAACTCAAATTATCATTATTTGCTAATGACATGATACTCTGCATAGAAGATCCAAAGAACTCCACCAAAAAGCTCTTATAATTTATAACCAAATGTAACACTCACAAAATCTCTGTATCCTCCTCTTGCACAGGAGCACTCACAAAATGTAGCACTCACAAAATCTCTGTACCCCCTCTTGCACAGGATTAGTATATTTACAAAGTAAAGATCCTGGTTCTCTGCTGAATCTCTTAGTTACACTTCTAAACTTCTCAACTTGACGCAATGTATCAAGCATAACATCATCTTTAATGTCCCTTTTCAGAGTACTATAGTCTTCATTGTGGAGGTTTTTACTTCCTTGATTAGGTTAATTGCTAAATGTTCTGCTTTTTATGCCATTGAAAAGGGTATTATTTCCCTAATATCCTTCTCAGTGAATTTGTTATTAGTGTACAGAAATGCTATTGAGTTTTGAGTGTTGACTTTGCCAAATATTCTTTTTGATTCAAGCAATTCTTTGACAACCAAGGAGTCAAGCAAAGAGAAAGACATTTTGGGTACTTTTACAAATTTAAACCAATTTTATTGATTTCTTTCTGTACTTCTATATATCAAACACTTTTGACTTATCTGCATACAAAAAACTGGTTTTGGGTTTTATATATCTTTCATTTTTGTTGCAATTGATACCCTTACTTCTGTGAACATGCTTTTTTTTATTTAAGAGAAAAAAGACACAGAAAAGAAAGACAAAAAGCAAAAGAGACAAACAAACAACAACAGCAAATCCAAAACAGTAACATTATAGGTTTATAAAACAAATGATAAGAACTTGACAATGATTGCAATATTGCATATTGTTACCTTCAACAGGGTTATTTAGATTAGCAGATACAGACATGTAAAATTGATCTAATCATATGACTATTAACCATTCTTTCTCAGTAACTAATACATTCAGCAGTATATTCATTTTAGCTATCTTACATATATGTGTATACAGAGATATGTCTCTTTCCTTTTCCCTTCCTTCTTTCCTCCTTTCCCCTTTCCCAATTACTTTTGCTCTTTGAGCATTTTCTTACCCTTACACAGTACTTATTGTACATTTTGGATCATATATACTGTTTCAGTTTCTTACACTAGGGAGACAAAATATGGTATTTACACATGTGTGTTTGATTTATTTCACTTATGAGTATAGTCTCAAGTCGTGTCCATTTACTTATAAAAGTCTCATTTAGACCTTTCTTGATAGCTGACTAGTACTCCATTGTATAAAAATACTATAGCTTTTTTATTCATGCTTTAATTCATGGGCACTTCGGTTGTTTCCAAGATTTGGCTAGTACATTAGGTTTCTATAAACATGGTGCACAAATATCACTGTGGTATGATGTCTTCAATTCTTCTGCAAAAATGCCCAGAAGCAGGATAGCTGGGTCAAATGGGATCTCTTATTCTAGCCTTTTGAGGAATTTCCACACTGATTTTCACAATGGTTGCCCCAGTCTATACTCCCACCAACAGTGGAGAAGAGTTCCTTTTTCCCCACAGCCCCTCCAGCATCTGTTATTGGTTGATGTTTTTTATCTTGGCCATTCTTTCCAGAGTGAGATGGAATCTCAGTGTTGTTTTAATTTGCATTACCAAATGGCCATTGAAGTTGAACATTTTTTCATGTATTTATTTGCCATTTGTATTTCTTCAGCTGAAAAGTGTGTATTCATCTCAGATGCCCATTCTGGATTGGGTCTTTGAATTTTAGGGGCCTGATTTTTTTAAATTCATTATATGCTTTAGATAGAAGTCCTTTGTCTGATGGACAATTGGCTAAGATATTTTCAAAGTTCATGGGTTTTCTTTTTACTCTGTTGGCGATTTCCTTTGACATGTAAAAACTTTTTAATAAGATGAAATCCCAGTTGTTGATTCTGGAAAGCATTTCCCAGGCAGTTTGATTTTTGTTCATGAACTCTCTGTCTACTCCTATGTCATCAAGATTTTCACCTACTTTGTCTTCTAGTAAATTTAGTGTCTCTGTTTTAATATTCAGATCTTTGATCCATTTTGACATTATTTTAGTGCATGGTGATAGACATGGATCTAGTTTTAGTTTCCAGCCTATGGACTGTCAGTTTTTCCAGTACCACTTGTTAAAGAGGCTATCTTTCTTCCAATGTACATGTTTGGCCCCTTTGTCAAAGATGAGGTGGCTGAGTGTGTTTGTAGTTGTGACTATATCTTCTAATTTATTTCATTGATCTTCAGGTCTGTTTAGATTCCAGTAACATGCTGATTTTATCACAGTAGCTTTGTAATATAATTTCAAGTTGGGGATTGTGATGCCTCCTGCCTTCCCTTTGTTGCCCAGAATTGCCTTTGCTATTCTAGGTCTTTTCTGGTTCCAGATGAATTTCAGGAATGATTTCTCTAGCTTTGTGAGGTAGGCAAGTTGTATTTTGATTGGGATTGCATTAAATCCGTATAACAATTTTGGAAGAATGACCATTTTCACTATGTTTGTTCTTCCTATCCATGAACAGGAAATATCTTTCCATTTTCTGAAATTCTCTTCAATTTCCTTTTTCAGAGTAATGTAATTTTCACTGTATAGATCTTTGACTTCCTTTGTTAGATTGATTCCTAAGTATTTCAATTTTTTGGATGTTATAGTGAAGGGTGTGGTTTCCCTTATTTTCTTTCTCAGTGTGTTTGTTGTTTGTGTACAAGAATGCTATTGATTTTTGAGTGTTGACTTTGTATCCAGCAATATTACTGAATTTGGTCATTATATCTAGAAGTCTTTCAATGGACTTTTGGGAGTCTTGTATGTAGAGTATCATATCATCTGCAAATAATGATCGTTTAACTTCTTTTCCTATCCTTATTCCTTTTATTTCTCTCTTGTCTAATTGCTCTGGGTAATACTTTCAGCCTGATATTGAACAGGAGTGGTGATAATGGATATCCTTGTCTTGTTCCTGATTTTAGGTTGAAAAGTGCTCAGTTTTTCTCCATTTAGTAAGATGTTGGCTCTTGGTTTACAATATGTGGCTTTTATCAGGTCGAGGTAGAGACCATCTATTTCAAATTTCTGTAGGGTTTTTATCATGAATGTGTGTTGGATTTTGTCAAAAGCTTTTCCTGCATCTATTGAGATGATCATGTGATTCTTGTCCTGGACCTTGTTGATATGGTGTGTTACATTTATTGATTTGTGTATGTTGAGCCATCCCTGCATTCCTGGGATGAACCCAATTTGATCATGGTGCATAATCTTTCTGATAACTTGCTGTATTCTATTTGTCAGTGTTTTATTGAGGATTTTTGCATCTATGTTCTTTAGAGAGATTAGCCTGTAATTTTCTTTTTTGGTTGGGTCTTTCTCTGGTTTTGGTATTAGGGTAACACTTGTTTCCAGGAATGAGTTAGGAAGACTTGCTTCCCTTTCAATTTCATTGAAGAGTTTGAGGAGTGTTGGCATTAAGTCTTCCCTAAATTTCTTGTAGAATTCAATGTTGAATCCATCAGGGCCAGGGCTTTTCTTTGTTGGTAAGGTTCTAACTACATTTTCAGCTTCATGAGCTGAAATTGAGTTATTCAGCAGTTTTACATCTTCTTGATTCAGCTTTAGTAATTCATAGGTTTCTAGGAATCTGTCCATTTCTTCTGTGTTATCGAATCTATGTAAGTAAAGGTTTTTGAAGTAGGTATTGATGATCTTCTGCATTTCCACAGGGTCTGCAGTGATTTTACCCTTTTCATTTCTTATTGCATGGTTCTAGTTTTTTCTTTCCTCTTTTTGATAAGGTTGGCTAGGGGTATATCAATTTTATTTATTCTTTGTAAGAACCAACTCCTTGATTCATTAATTTTTGTATTGTTTTCTTAGTTTCAATTGCATTAATTTCTGCTCTGATCTTGATAATTTCCTCCCTTCTTTGGGCTTTGGACTTGACTTGCTCTTCTTTTTCTAGATGTGGGAGTTTAGTGCTATAAATTTCCCTCTGAGGACTGCTTTCATTGTGTCCCACAGGTTCCACTAATTTGCATTTGCATTTTTGTTTGATTGTAGATATTTTTTAATTTCTTCTTTAATTTCTTCTGTGACTCACTGGTTGTTTAGGAGAGTATTATTTAATTTCCATATGTTTATAGAGTTCTTGTGTGTTTTTTGTCATTAATTTCCAATTTTATTGCACTATGATCAGATAATATGCATGGAATTATTTGAATTACTTGCATTTACTTAAGCATGCTCTGTGGGCTAGTATATGATGTATTTTAGAGAATGACCCATGTGCAGCTGCGAAGAATGTGTATTCTGATGTTGATGGGTGGAGCACTAGGTACACATCTACTAGGTCCATTTGTTCACAAGTTTGATTGAGTTCTGTTTGTGAACATGTTTTTTTTGTCATTGCTGGTATCTGCTTTTTTCATTGACTCTAATCAATTTTATTTTATTTGTTGCATCATCTTATAGCTGTTGCATTGAGTTTTCATGGTTGCTTGATATTTTTAAGAAATGTTTCTTTTCATGTTTGCTAACTGCAAACATGTGCTCTAGATCTGATATTCTATTCTCACATCCGTTCATTGTGCTACATATGCTTTCAGTAAAATTTTTAATTTCCTGGATATCTGTTTGAATCTGTTTCATAGTTTCTATTTCTTCCTATGTTGGGCATTCATGGGTCTATCATTCTCCTTAATTCCTCTTTTTAAAATTTTAGTCTACTACAGACTCACTAGCCATTTCCTTCATTATTGTCATCATCACTTCAGTTAGTTGAGAAATTATTTGCAATTTTATTGTTTCTAGAGCCTCATTCATCTGCTTTGTTACTTTCCCTACTACCAACTCAGGGAGTCCAAGTAGGTTGCTTCAAATTACTCCACCTCGTTACCACCTGGGTTTCCATTTGCTGAGCTGAAATTCTGGTTTTGCATCTTGCTTCAATGTTTTGTCATTTTTCTATTTTGTTTTTATTTAATTTCTGCATTGATGCCTGTAAGTTGTTTATGGTATGTAGCTTTATTGCTAGTTTTCAGAATGTTTGGGAAATGACTACTTCTCAGAGCTGTCTTCCAGGTGTAGGTAGCTTTTAACTTTTGTGTAGGTTGCAAGGTCCTACATCTTCAATTTATTGGGGATATGTTGCTGTCTATTTGCTCTAGCCCCTGGTTCATTAGTGGTGACCCATAGTATTTTTTATGACCCTTAGGGAATTTCAATGTTGGCATACCCTGAACAACTGAATAACACTGAACAGCTGAATAGTATAATTATGTCACCTTGGATAAAGCTTGTAATTAGTAATAACAGTAGCATCAAGAACAATCTAAAAATGACAAACTAGTCATTAATTGTCACTAGGAAGTGACAGTTTCTCATCTTTAGCTATACAAACAAGATTTATTGTTATATAACAAAATCTGAAATCATGCAGGAAACTGAATGACATAAATATGGCGATTGTAGCTTTAGGAAATAAATTTTCAAAGCAGTTAGGAAAAAAAAGTAGAGAATATATAAAAGAAGAGAAAGCCTGAAGTACAAAAGATTATGCAAGCTTTGGGAAGCAAGCAAGGACAGGAGGGAGTGAAAGAGGGAAGAAACAAAAAGGAGAACAGAGCAAAGCAACAACAACAAAAAATGGAAACAATGTTCACACTCACAAAAATAAGAACAAACAAGAAAAAAAGCAAAGAATGTAGAAAACAGCAACAACAACAAAAAAAACCCAAGTCCATTTCAAGGCTTTTCTTGGCTGTCACTCATAGACAGAGCAGAAAAAGCCCAGATCCATGCTGATTAATCCTAGCAAGGCAGCAGTATGTCAGGGTGGTGGATAATCCCAGCATGCCTGCACTGTTAGCTCCACTGAAATTCAGGCTCCATCTGGTTTCTGGTTGTGAAGCTGTAATCCAAGTTGTTGAGCCTGCAACACTTTGAGTGCTTTCTGAGGACTTGAATTTGACTCCAGACCTTGGGTGTCTCCTTCAGCTGTGCCTCACCCTGACACAGGGACCCACTAGATGGAGTCAAACCAAAGCTTCTCTGAGTATTGAGTTCACTTGGCCACTGTACAAAATGGTGTCCAGCCAACTGCACCCACATGGGGACTCCCGAACCAGGCTGGACTCACTAGCAACCACTGCAGTCCACAGCTTTTCCTGCTCTGTTCAACTGGTACATTTCTTCATGGAGGCCTTTAGGGTCACCAGTAGTCACCATTTCTCTGAAAGTTCAAGGTGACCCTCTCACACCATGAATCAGGGCTCAAGAAGAAAGCACTGCTTGCCACCTCTCTCTTCTGCAGTGAAGTCTCTGACTTTGCTCTCCAGTTAGGCTCCAATTCTTGCTTCAGATACTTGCTGGGTCAAAGGGATGCATTTTTTCCCCTTCTATTCCCTACATGGCTATATTTTAGTGTCTGAACTCCAAATCTCTAAGAGGTTGTTTTGTCACCAATCAGCACTCTGACGTCTTCACAGAAGTCTGAGATGATATCATTTAAATAATTCTATTTTTTCTTAGTAAATTTCAACTTTCTTGGTTGATACATTTTTTGATGTTTGACAAGTTGGGCCACTTTTTTTTCTCTAAATATTTTCTGCATTGTCTTTCTTTCTTGTGCTCTCATTGTTGGTATGATACAATGCTTCAAAACCTACTTACGTACATTTTATGTTTAACACTTTTTTATGAACTGCATGATTTTTGAAATATATTTCCTGAAGGACTATTTGTGTAATGTCTGATCCTCCTTGGGCCTATTCATGAGAAATAGTATATAGTTCATCTTTTTTTTTTTTTTTTTTTTTTTTTGCGGCACCGGGATTGAACTCACAACCTCGCGCCTGCCAGGGCAGGCACTTAAGCCACTGAGCCTAACTCCCGGCCCTGGTTTTTTGAGGCAGGGTCGCACTATGTAGCTCAGGCTGGCCTTGCGCTCGCGTTGTAGCCCAAGCCGGCCTTGAACTCACAACGCTCCGCCTACCTCAGCCTCCCGAGTGCTGGGATTATATCTTGTAGGATTTATTTTCCATTTGTCTCAAGAAATACTGAGTCTTTTCATCTATTGTATCTGTATTAACATTTGGCATATTGATACTAGTTGTTTTACTATCTTCTGATTCTGGCATTTGAGACATCTAAGATTCAGGTTAAAGATTGTTTTTGTTTTTTAATGTATATTTAGTAGTTCACAAGGTTACATTTTGTTCCATATCTCACAATTCTGTCTAAAGTTTTGGTAAAGTATATTGTGATTAAGAAATATTTGCATATAGTGTTTATCAGAGAAAGTAATTGCCTCTTCCTACTCTTAGTGAAAATGAGGTCTGCTTGTAATGTTTTCATTCTTTTGTTTTGATTGATTTTATACTATTTTGTTTTGTTTGAATTTATTGTGTGTGAAGGTATGGACAGCTATTTCAAAAAAACAAGAGATATTATGGTAGCCACTGTTGATTTCCTGTTGTCTTGTTTTGAAGTCCTGGTTGCTTGTATGTTCTGTACTGATCTGCTTTGTTCTGTTTTGTTTTATTCTCTTTAAAATAAAATAAGAAAACAGATTATCTATAATTCCTAATAGTGAATAGTTGATGGTTTAAATGACAATGAGAAGTAAACTTTTTATGAACTGGGAAGCAATATAGCTTGTCTTTCCTTTGCATAAAAGAAGTGAAGTAAAGAAAGAAAGAAAAAAAGACAGAAAATGAGAGCTTATCATTCAACTTTCGTCTAGAATGGAAAGAAACTCAGGCTCTGCTTCAGCTTCAATTTTGTCCATCCTACCTCTGATTCATTACCCGAACATCCATTTGCTCTGCATCTATTTTTGCAATTGTTGCATTATTTCTTTTTAAAATTCACAGTTAAGTTTATTCCACTGGTTGAAATCTGAATCCAAAAACTTAGAAATCATAGGATATATGACTAGTAATTCCTGGAAGCCAAAGACTTCATTTGGAAATGAACTTGTGAAGAAGATATCTATGACACATTATTGGGAGATGAGCTTGAGAACTCCTGGGAACTCACAGGAACTTCCAGGAGCCTCTTAGTCTAGAGCGAAATCATTATACAATGTACATTGAGTTTGGACTAATTGTAACTTAGCATCACAATGAGGGAATTAATATTGATTACATGATTCTGTCACTTGTGATCCTTCATAATATGTATCAAAGGAACTTAGAGAAAAGTTTTGAGAACAGCCCTGCTCAGATGGCTATGATCCCACAGAGAATAAAATAATATTAAGAGACAGGTGAAAACCTGGTGACTGCTTTGTGCTGTCCTCCCCAGTGGGATCTTGTCACCTTTATCCTGACACTAAAATTATAGGCCTGTTGAGAGATGAGCTAATGATAACTTGTTCTTAAAATATTCTGGCTTTTCTCAGGTGCACTGGACACTTTCACTCATCCCAGAAGGTAAGTGGGTCTCTAAAGAATGCAGAGTTAATAGGATGAGCTGTATCTTCTCCAACTTATGCCATCATGCATCACAGAGATTGGTTCATATTCCAGTGCAAGTAGAAATTGTTTTATAGGTGTAGTTACTGCTTTAATTCACTGACTCATCAAATTAATGGATTTTTCATTTGAAATACTAACCTAATTACAAGCATTCTTTCCTCTGAATTAAGTGACTTTGGTTTATTACCTAAATCAATTCTGCAGGAAGATATTGTCAGTTTAGAGTACAGCTTTAAAGTCTGTATTTGCATTCCTTATAAAAGAATCTTCCACTATGAGTCTTCATGAAATATTCTTAGTTTTTCTCTATAATCTTTATAAGGCATTTCAAAGTATAATTTAATAACATCTGTATTTGTTCATTTAAAAAGCTTTAAATTATTTATTATTTAATAAGGCTCAACCTTTGAAGATTCTTCACCAAGCTTAACTTTATTTCTAAGAAATAAGTCTTAGCATTTTGTCATATTCACCTTTCTTTTCACACTACTAATTTTATGAATTTCTATGTAATGATGTCAGCTGTTGCTCATCTACTCTGGCTGTTAAGAAATCTCATGTCAGAACACAAGAAAAGTTAGGTCGCAGTGATATTAACAGTAGAGAATGCAAATTGATGACAATGGCTATTTCCTATGCCTTCCTAAAAATAATTTAAGAATATTTTCTGCAAGAATTTGGCTAGTAAAAGGACTGTTTAAGTCCATTTTTATTTTCTCTATTTGTATTTGTTATAAGATATTCAGGAAGTGGATTCTGAACTGTTTAGGAAGTGGATTCTGAGATGTTCAGGAAGTGGGTTCTGGCAGATGTGGAGATTGACACCTTTCTTGGGATAACAAAGAATGGAGACAAGCAGTTCCCTAGAAGCGGGCAGTATGTTTGGCAGACAGAAAGTCCAAGGGAGGGTATTCGTGGACTGGGGTGAGAGAGAACAATGGCCACAGCACCAAACAAGTCCAGTCTGGGAACCAGCACCATGTGCAGGCCTCTGGTGGACTGGAAACAGGCAGACTCCAGCCCCTTTCATTGCAAGGACAGACAGACAAGAAGTACCATCCCCTACACCCCGCCAAACCAAGTGATCCAGAGAAACACAAGCTGTGATGATAGCTATTGAGGTGAGATGCAATTGCATGTTGGTGGTGCTTTGGTGCTTCATTAACATTGCAGTTCTAGGGCCATTGTTCTGATCATAGGTTCAGAGGATATCGCTAAGCAATGTGTCATCTGGCGGAGGGGTGGTTTCCTTCTGAGAGCTGCAACCATTGTTGATTTCCTATGGTCTTGTTTTGAGGTCCTATGTGTTTTCCATTGTTTTGTTGGTTTGGCTTTTATTCTTTTTTGTTTTGTTTGATTATGTTAAATCCCATGGCAGGAGAAGCTATTTCAAGGATAACAAGATATGCTATGGTAGCAATTTTGGATTTACTATTGGCTTGTTTTGAAGTCTTTTATCACATTCTGGTTTTGTTTTTATTGCTTCTATTCTGTTCTGCTCTGTTTGATTTATACTATGTCCAAAGTTATCTGCAGCTATTTTGAAGACATCAAGGGGTATTATGGTAACTACTGTTGATTTCATAATGTTTTGAAGTTCTGTATCTCTTATACTGGTTTGTTTTGATTGCTTTTATTCTGTTATACACCTTTTAAAGTAAAAAAAAATACTGCCTCTGTTCTTGTTAATAATTCATAGCCCAATTCTTGAAGGAAAAATTTAGAACAAAATATCTTCATTTTCCCTGATCTCTGTGTCTGGGTGGTAGATTCCTCCAATCCAACACTGATTATTTAATCATTTATTGGCAACAAGTAAATGTGGAGCAGACTTCTTTGTATTGAATAACAAAGGTGATGAAGACAAATGAAAGAAAATACTGCTTCACAAGAGAAGAAAACGACATTTATTTCATTACTAGAAAAATCTCATACACAACTGTTTGAATTTCTGAGGAATGACAGTCTGTCTCATGATAAAGTGGCAATAGGTTTTTCTGTGTGTGGAGTTTTTTTTTTTTTTGTTGTTGTTGTTTTGTTTTGTTTTTACTTTGGAATAGCAGTGACCTTCTCCTGATATTGCTCAAAATGCGTTTAAAAATCTTGATTCTGTAGATACCCATGAAGTATTGACACCCTCTCCAAGGTATTGGCTACAGTCTTTGAATTCAGAAAAGCAACAGGTAATTCACTATTTTTGTAGGGTAGGATGGCTCTTGTCCATGATTTCATATAATCCTGAAATTCTCTTCTCCCTTTTCCTGGGCATGGTACATTTTACAATTGCTGTGTGCTCTAGTTACCCATGACATTGCCTTCACCTTAACTGTCAGTTGTTTCTCTCTTGTTCCTTTCTTATTTTTCCAATTCCAATTCTATCAAGCATTAGAGTTTGTAGACCAAAATACCAACATATCTCCCTGACTCTCATATCCATGGTCAGTGTTATTCCCTGGCCATTTTTATTTTGAATTTCATTTATCAACAAGGACACTGTTGGAGACAGTTTCAAGAAAATGACTTGTTTGCCTCAGTGATAAGAAACTACTGGGTAGCCTTTTATGTATCTAACGTGACAGATTACACGCTGGACATAAATCATTTCATCCCTGAGCAATGCATGGATTATGCTTCTACAACAGCTGTGGAAGGAGAGGTGTCTTCATTGCCTTTCTCTATCACACTATGATGGGTTCACCCACAAGGCCAGAAACACCCAAATTTGCACCATGGTAGTAGAGGATTCACCATATCCCATTGACCCAGGTCTCTCCTGCCATTGGCTTGAGAGCATGGACCTGAGCATTCTTCCTAATTGATGTGTATTTTATGACATCTACCTTAAGATTGTGCATGGTTTTTTAAAATTCAGTGAACTAGCCCTTCATCATGGTATTAATGAGAATATATACTGCATTACATTTCCCCTGTGAATACAACAGGCATCACTGTGAGTAATGAGAGCCTCTGGAGGGGACAGGTTAATAGAATATGCAATGCGTTTCCTACCTCGTTTCCAGAGTGTCCTTTTGAATGAGAACTCATTTAGGCCTTTCTTTTGTGTTACTTTCCTTGTGATTTTTTCAGTTATTTATTAAACTCCAGACTTGCCAAGGGTAGCTTGCTTCCTCCAGTGTGTAAAACAAGATTTTTGTGCCCGCTGTGCTAGATCTCCTAGGTACCTTAACAGCATCACCAGTCCTAAGAGCTATACTTCCAGGAAGGTGTCATAGATCATTCTGCTGATGGAGAGACATCCTTTCCCATTGCCTTACCTCCTCAGCTATGTGGTGATATGCATATATGAGTTGGATAAACCGTGAGTGTGAAGGTAAGATTATTTTGCTTTGTTTTCATGAGTTATTAATATTCTCCAGTATATATTTCCTTGCAAAATAATATGTTAGTATGTAACTAGCTATATACCTTTCTTTGCATCACATACATATACAATACAAAGATATTTGGGATATATGTTTTACTAATGGAGATATTTATGATCTATAAAATTTGGAGAGAGTTGGATAATTGATCATATTTTTTGTCATCTCTTGGAATGTTTCATGGGAGCTAATACGACAAGAGTGATCATTGGCACTTGTTTGAACATTATCTGTGTATCTTATAATTTACAGCAAGTAGATTTGTATTTAATAATTGTATGTCATTTCTGTACATTAAGTACAAGACAATTCGAGCTCCTGTATTTTGTGACAGTGTGTTATCTATAAATGGTAGAAATAGCTAGATAATTAGATTAAAATATTTGTTGTTCTTTTTCTGGGCACATCACACAAGGAAACCTTTACTGACTCAATAAGTAAATATAGGTACAGGACAAAGAAAACAATGAATATTGAAAATTTAAAATGAAAGAAAAATGTTAAAACACTTGACATAATACTACAGTTGTATTACAGATGTAGTGTGGGAGGCTAGCAAGACCCATAATCCAGCTATGATTAGGAAGTGATGGGACAAAGAGAGCACCTGGAAGCATCCTGGTGGATGTGAGGTAGCCTTGAGTACATGTGTGGGAAAATGACACATTGGGGTGAATTTGTATACTCTCATGAAGGTACAGTATTGATTGAGACTGATAAAGGAGGCAATATTTATGATAAGGCATTTTCTCCACTTTTCTTCAGATATATGCTATTTGCTTCTATTTCATGAAGATGAATATGAGCAGCTTCTATTCTGGTTTCATTGGCATACAATACATAGTTTTCTTTGAAGTCAGCTTTGGAATTATAGCCAACACTGTTCTGTTTCTCTTTCATGTCTTCACATTCCTTTCAGAACACAGGCCCACACCCATTGATCTGACCACTGGTCACTTGGCCTTTATCCACATAGTCATGCTCCTGACTGTGAGTTTCACAGCTATAGACATGTTTGGGTATCAGAATTTGGAGGATGATGACACATGTACATCTGTTGTCTATTTGAATAGGTTGATGCGGGACCTTTCTATCTGTACCACCTGTCTGTTGAGTGTCCTCCAGGCCATCACCCTCAGCCCCAGAAGCTCCTATCTGGCAAAGTTCAAACAGAAATCCCTGCATCAGAACTTGTGTTGCTTTCTATTTTTATGGGTCCTCAATATGTTCATCAATGGTCGTTTCTTAATCTCTACTGTTGTCACTCCCAATGTGCCCTCACGCAATCTTATATTTCTCACTAAATCCTGTTCCCTTTTACCTGTTAGTTCCTTCCTTAAGTACATATTTTTTTCACTAATGACTTTCAAGTACGTGTCCTGTATAGGGCTCATGGTGTTCTCAAGTATGTACATGGTGATTCTCTTGTACAAACATAAAATGCAGTCTCAGCATCTTCACAGCACCAGACTGTCTCCAAAAACATCCCCAGAGCAAAGGGCCACACGGACAATTTTGTTGCTCTTGAGTTTCTTTATTGTTATGTACACTTTGGACTCTGTTATTGGGTCCACCTCTTCAATCATGTGGAAAAGTGACCCAGTTCATCAATGTGTCATGATACTTGTTGGCAATGGCTATGCCACTGTCAGTCCTTTGGTGCTCATCAGTACAGAAAGACGAATGATTAAGTGCTTCATATTCATGTGGTGGAAAGTCATTAAATGATTTTTTATTTCATGATGGCTAATTCCTCTGTCAATGAGCCACTACTTTGAATCTGTTGGAGTTTGAAATATATATAGCTATGATTTTTCTGATAAACGTATTTCTTTAATATATGTTCCTGATAAGTATATACTAGATAATTTAACAGCATATGTCCCTGAGTAGGCACAGGTTTCTAATTTTAGCTTTACTTGAAATCATAGAAATTTCAACTGTTTTCAAACCTTAAAGAACATGATGTGTAAGACTGGGAATATAGCTCAGTGGCATAAACTCCTGCCTGATAAGTGCAAGGTTGTGAGTTTGATCCCCAGTACAAACAAAGAAAAAAGAAAAAAGAACATGATGCATATCACTGGTTTTTGAGTATACACCAAATAAATAAAGAGGCATAATGTATTACAAATGTGCAGAAAAAGAATTAGGAAGTTATTGTGTTCATTGTTGTATGTGTGCTATTTATGGTGATATTTACTGCTTTGTATGCTTCACAGATACATTTTATTTCAGTTCCACCTGAAGAATCTTATTTAAAAAGAAATTGAAAAAAGAACAGAAGAGCAGAATAAATGATTTGATGACTTTAATAGCATTAAATAGTACATGATGTGTTTTAATATCATGAGTATATAAATAAACTTGTATGGTATAAGTGTAACCGTTGCTTTTGTATGGTGTTAAAACTGTCCACAAATTCCATAAAGTAAAATAATTGTGGTCTTTGCTCTCTAGACATAATTAAATAGTATAATATATAGTAAGAGAATGATGTTTCATTATCTGTTTTTCTTGCTAATTGTAAATTTTTATTAAAGTGCATAGATTATGAATACAAAATGGACATAGACTGTGACAGATATAATATAACATAATTTCAAATCTTTACTTATTTAGTTATGTTTGGAACCTAGATGATAACTGCAAACATTCTTCTATCATTTTTTATAATATTGCACTTTCAACAGCAAGTGGGATGTTAATTCCATTTTGAAAATAAAATCAACACAATTACTTCTCTGGTATTAACAGAATGTTTGAAGCAATGGAGGATATACACATGTTGAATTCAGAATTTTTCGTAGAGCATTGTTTTTCTTATGAACAATATGCTGTGACATGAGTCAAAAATCTTTTTCCTAAATATGTATCATGTAGTTAGTGTTACTGCAGATAGTACGACAAGTTAGTTGATGTGAAAATATCCTACTCTAAATTCTGGATAAATTAAGAAAAAAATTCATTTAAATCCCTATGAGTGTTTTCAAAAATTAAATATAATTTCAGCATCCAAATATGAAGAATTATCTAAGACCAGGATATTAAGTGGTCAAATGCTACACTGTCCCCAAGGCATTCAAAGATAAGCCAAGCAATGTTTTTATATGGTCTGTCAGAACCTGGTACAGAACTTCCAACCACTGTTTAGGTCAGTAGCATGTGGGTGGTGGAACTGAGGGTCCACATTATGTACATCTTTAAGGAGAAGAATGGATGACATACATGATAAGTGGCAAAGGAGCCAGGAAAGACTGTCCTCGTTCATGTGGTAGTAATGTAAGTTTTCCTGTAAACCCATTTTGATTTCAAATTTAAGAAAGCTCTGATTCAGATATCTAATTGCAGTTCTCAAGAGCAAGTAAGAGAAAGGTAAGAATTCATCTCAATAGTTCTTTGGATTTTTACCAAGTATATAATGTGGATATTTTAAAATTATACAATGTCTCAGAACAACTGTCTATAGAAGTCATTGAAAAAAAATGTGATGTCTATTCAATACTCTTGATATTGGAAAAAAACACACATATAATATGATCGTGAGAACTATTAAACAAAAATGGAGTCATAAAAATTGTAAGTGAAATAATTACATTAAAACATGTCCTTTAGAAAATGGATGAATTTTAATTCTACTGTGATGTAATCCACTCCACGTGTTAATCTCAACAAACATTTATCCTAAAATTCTCTTTTTTTGATATGTAAATAAAGCCTTTATATAATTTATACATATTATGGATTATTTTTGTCGAAGGAATTCAACTTTCACTGTCAAAATTAGCATGAGTTTACACACATGAAGACATTTTCTTGATGTAATTACTAGTTGCAAATACATTCTTGCATAATAATGCACTTTCATATTTCATTTGAAAGACAGTAAGAACCTTTTTAAAATCATACAAGAATATTTTCAAAGAGAAGAGACACCAAATATCACAAGAAATCTTCTTTTAAAACATGAATATAATCTCACAGGATTTTTATTTATCAACATTTGGATAAGAAAAGTTTATTCCTACTGTCTGATGCTAACAAAATTTTATTGATATGGGTTTTCAATTCTGTTTAGATCAAAGAGGGTATTTAATTGTCTTCTGATTATAAAAGTAACTCATCATACTTACAGAAAAATGATATGTACCAGGCATTTAATCAGTAAAAGAAAAATCAGGACATATTTTTTATGTTTGGCACCACTCAATAACTTATAGAATGAGGTAAAAATAGTTATAATAAAACTAAAACCCACTACAACTGATGAAAAAAAAATTAAACATTTAAGAATCACGTATCTAGCAACTTAGCCAGTATTTGTCCAAATAAATTCTTTCTATTGCACTGAATATTAGACTTATATGTTAAGGCATTTTTAATTAATATGTTCCAGGATTGCACAGTTATACTGGTCTATGTTCCTTTTTCCCTATTCTCATTGCTATCCTGTCCCTTTAATTCCATGGTTCAAAATGTTAAATCATACCGTTGGTGGCTTTTGTAGACAGCTTTGAGCTGGCATACAACAGTGTGTTCACTAGGTTTTATTGCACAAACATTAAAATGTTACATAAAATGTACCATGGTTTACTCTACACACTGATTTAGATGGTTTTGTGTATTTAGACCATCAAATGCATAGATGTTCTAATGTGAAATTCTTGGTTTTCCGTGTCTCATAATGCTGGATACTCTGAGATACGACAGAAACTTGTAAGACACACCAACCACAAAACACCGATGTTTCTTACCTTTTGTGACCTTGCAATAAAAACGTGCCAGGTCAGGATCACAAGGATAGTACTGAAATTATAACATAAGTTCTGCAACTTGTTCAAATGTTTTCTAGCTGCTGGGAGGCAAGACATTTTTTCATTCAAAATATATTTCTTAGCGCCCATGCAGTAGTTTTCTATATATTCTACCCAATGTAATTGTCATACATAAGAATTGAAGGTCTTTTTATCTTCAGAGTTTAGTTGAGTCCTTAACATATCAACATTATCAGTATTTCAAACCCAAGAACTACTTGTGAAATATTCAAGAAACATCATGGCTTTGTGAAGACCCGTTATTGTTTTCATAATCTTTGGGCTTCTTCCAGTCATCCTGATGTAGATAACATACAGGGATTCTGGGAACTTACAGCTTACAGCAATCCAGTAATGATATAAAAGGTGATCAGTTAGATTTACATTGGGCCATTTAAAGAACTGTTTGAGAGGATAACTCTTGAAAGTGAAAACTGCATGGAACTTAACTTCACCCCAGTGGAAAGGATTAGTGCTGCCTGTTGTTCAATTGTATATTATGATGTTCCTTGGTCTATTAACTCTAGAATACGAGGCTACCACGAGATATGTGAGGATAACTTAATCTACAAGAACAAGATCTGCAAGGGTATTGTTGGAAGTATGCATTGTTCAAAGAATTCCTTTCCCTGCTGCAATAAAGAACCAATTGGTCCATTACAATTATTGCAGCAGTAACAAAAACACTGAAATGTCACCAAGGCTTTGGAGGCAAGTGTATTCATGATCATGGGCACTGACAAAAAAACCAATCCTTATAAAAATGTCAGACTCTGATCTTTGATACTTTGAGGCTTATATGGGATAAGCAAGCAGGATGAATAGAAGCAGAGTGTTTAGCGGTTACTGATTTGTTCTTACAATATGCATCACAGTGACCAGCTGTTTCCAAGAAAGAGAAGTAACAGGAACTATAACAGAGACTGTTATCTGGACAACTATCAGAAACTGAAGTACACTGCCTGGCCGGAGGGAGCATTTTCTGCTTCATTATCAGTCTAGCTAGGAAAAGATTCTTCCCAACTGGCACCAACAATTGATAGCCTCACCATTGCCACACTGAACTTTGCTCCTTCTTGCTATATAACATATTCTGCTAATGCTTTCCTGTACATATGTATTAGGTCTGTCTCCTATTAATTTTGGTGTGATATCATTTACTAGGCCATCATCCATCCATTCTAAAGAATCAGTTAGCTTCTTGGGATCTACACAGGGTGGGTAGACTACTTCATCAATATGCTTTTTTTTTTTTAATTTTAAAAAGCAAAACAGAAAAAAGGATAGAAATTATAAATATGCTTTTGATTACAGTAGGCATATGCTGTTGAGACACACATGAACACTTTCGGATTCTTCATTTGTTATGCACAGAGAATAAGCTGTCTTGGAGCAATCACATTTAACTGAAGATCATCTCTTAAATTTTCATTAAACCATACTGTAACTGCACTGTGGAATACAATATTTGTAGAGTCTATGATAACCATTTTATCTTCTTTACTAAGAGCCAGCTTAGGCTGGATGAGTTCACTGGTGATTGTTATAATTTTTTCCCTAAAATTTGAATTTTCATCTCTCAATCTGTCAAAGAACTTGCCCTTAAGAACTTCTTCCCTCTCTTCTGGGACATCTGTCCAGCTTTCTGCCCTGCCAAAAGATACACTGAATTCACCTTATGACAAGGCCTCAGGAACTTTTCCAGAAACACCTTTCCTGGAAAACCAAAAGTTCCTGTAAGAACATTCTTTTCTTCACGGTATTCTGGAATTGAAACTATGTTGGCACTTTTTTGGGAAACCTTCTTTAACTCCACACCAATTGGATTATTTTCTGCTCCAAGAGGCCTCAGCACTAATGTGTTCATGTCACCCTGTGGTCCTAGCCCTAGGAGGGCAATGGACCTGTCATGCAACACAGGGACCATCTGGGCCAAGGAGGGAAGCCCCACTCTGGGCTAGCAAGCCACAAATTTTCTTAAGAACCTATGTGAGAACTCTGACAAGAAAGAAAAGCAGGTCATGCACAAAAGAAGCCAAAACATGGAGATATGTCCTACATAGGTGTCAATTTCCTGTTTCTTTTCTCTCATGGATGCTTTTTTTTCAGACTCATGAAATTATCTGGCAGTGATAACAGAAGTCAAATCCTTCTGATCTGAGAAAAGACCAGAATGAGCCTTGAGGGTAAAGAGACTGTAAGAGAACTCCAGAGAGGAGATAATCAGAGCCGTAGTTCCCTAAGTCTGTGTATATGTATATCCTAACCTGAGATCCACATTAACCCAGTTTCCAGGGGCCAGATCTAAACAAACATAGCTGAGTTTGAACAAATGCATAGAGAAGATTGAAAATAAAATAGTTTGAACTTAATAATACAGAACGCCTTCTGAAACAAAACATAAACATTCCCCATCACATTTTCAGAGGACTAGGAACACATGATAATATAGACTTCTAAGATGTGATTCAAACTAAATCAGTGTAGAAAGAACTAGGAAAATGGGGCCAGTTCTAAAGAATGAAGACAATTGTTAAAGCCAAGATAATAAAAAAAAAAAAACCACACCGAGATAATACAGATACTGAAATTACCATCTGCAAATAATTTTGTGAAGTATGATCAAAAAATATGGTGATTGTTTCAATTTTAAAAAATTATCACAACACAGAAGAAATGGAGAAATTCCTAGGTATATATGAATTAAAAATACCGAACAGAGAACATTTAAAAATCTTGACTAATCCTATAATAGGCAATGATATAGAAGCAATAATTAAAAAATAATACTGATCCATTTTTATTCTTACACTCTGAGTAGCTCCTTTGTAGATGGTACAAAGTGTAATAACTACTGTTACTCTCTAATTATTTCATAGTTTTTTTCCTAAAATTAAACAATTTTTTAAAATTAAGAAAGAAGAAAGACATATTTTGGGATTTTTCGCATGTATACAACTGTTTTCATTCTTTTCTTTTTGTGCATCCGTGCTTCAATCATTTATTATGTATATTCTAGAAATCTTTTTATGTTTTTATATATCTTTAATTTCTGTATATTGGTGCTTAATGCCCTCATTTTCTATCTCTCTAATAATATTATAATCTTGTAAAAAATTTTTTCATAAAATATTTAAATTTATGAAAAAATATTTTAAGTATTGCAAATATTATTTATTGCTTGCGTTTATTTTGATTTGATTTTACCTTATCAATTTCATCTACTGCAATGTATCTCATTTTGCCGCATTTACAATATTGCTGTTTTTGTTCAGTTCTTCAGCAATTTCACTGAAATGAGCTAGGCCTCATTTCCTTTCTCTGTGTTTCGTGTAGAATTCATTTGATAGACATGGGTCTAGTTCTGGGCTTCAGCATGTAGACAGCCAGTTTTTCCAGCATCATTTATTTAAAAAGCTATCTTTCTTCCAGTGAACATGTCTGGCCCTTTTGTGAGAGATAAGGTGACTGAGTATGTTTGTAGTTGCGTCTGTTCCACCGGTCCTCAGGTATGTGTTCTTTGCCAGCACCATGCTGATTTTATCACGCTAGCTTTGTGTGTATGCTGAGTAACTACTTTAAAGATAACAACATGTATTAACTATTGTTATTCTTGTACTATTTTGTTATGAAATTTTGTTTTGCCTTTTGTACATAAAGAAAAAGAATTCATTTGATTTCGTGGTTAAGGTGTTTTCTCAGGTTTGAAAACTAGGCCACCGTACTCCCCAAGTATTTAACTTATTTTCTCCATGATTATGACCTGTTATTTCTCACATTTATATGTCAGGGTGATTTGGAGAAAAGATTTGAGCACAACTCTCCCCAGATGGCTATGGTTAAGTGGGGAATACATTTAAGAGAGAGGTGCAATGTTCCATTGGGAACTGTTCCCCTGTGAGGGATCTTGTCACCTGTGTGCAGATACTAAAGTTAGAGACCCACTGAGGGATGGACTAATGATGCCTAACCCTTAAAATTATGTTGGCTATACTTAGGTACACCAAACCGCTCACACATTCCAGAAGGTAAGTGGATCTGTATTTGAGGGATGGAGAATTAGATGGGTGAGCAGGGTCCTAGGCAGTCGGTGAGGTCTCTGAGTGAGGAGTTTTGTGGACCCAGATGAACAGTTCAGTTCCAGCCATCAGAGAAGGTTCATGCTGAAGTGCAAAGGGAAATTCTCTTGTGAGTGTATTTAGTGCTTTTATTTTATTTAGTAAGCTTTTCATGAGAAATACTAAGGTAATCTTGAGTAGTATTGTTTTCATTTTACTAAGAGATTTTGATTTACTACCTAGATCCATGCTAAAGGAAGATATTATCTTGTCACTTTAGAATAGAAGTTTTATATTTGTTTTGATACACTTATGAAGGAAATTTTCATTATGATTCTTCATTAAATACTCTCAGTTGTTCTTTGTTTTATAGTGCAATTAAAACTGCTGTAGAATAATTAACTCCTTTAGTTCAGTTTGTATGGCACATTTAAATTATTTACTACTTAATGGTGCCCTTTGTTTAAAGTCTATGCATTTCCAGAGAGGTTAGCATCATTCCTATAAAATACGTATGAACATTTTTTTCATACTGGCTTTTATTATCCTACTATTAATTTCATAAACTTCATTTTAATGTTGTAAACATCTCACCATGTGCTCTACTTGTTAAGAAATCTTATTTCAGTGCAAAATGATTTGTGGGGGCAGTGATATAAAAAATAAAGAAATCAAAGGAATTACAATAGCAATTTCCTCTGCCTTTCTAAAAACATTTTGAGAATACAATTTTCCAGAATTTAGTAAAGAGACTGTCCCTTAATATTTCTCAAGGCAACTTCATTTTTAAAATACATTTTCAGTTTTTATTCATAATGAATGCATGAGAACCCATTTCTTGAGGAGAAGTTTTAGACAAAATACTTTAAGCTGCCCTGATCTTTACAAGTGGGTGTTAGATTCTTCCCCTGGACATGGAATATTTAAGTATTTATTTTCAACAGATGAATGTCAATTAAAATCATTTGATAGTCAAAAACAACAGTTGTGATGATAAGTAAAATTGAAAATTGGTTCATAAAAATACAAGGTGACACCTATTTCCTTACTGGTTGAGCAGAGAAACCTTTGGAAGCACAGATTTTTCATTTTTTGAGGAACAGCAGCTTTGTATTCATGACAAAGTGCTTGTGGTGTTTTCCTGTTACTGCACATAGACTAGTGATTTCTTTCTCTTAATTTTTCAAAAAAATTCTTGTAAACATCTTGATTCAGCCACGCATAAAAAAGCACTCATGTGAGGTGATGGTTGCCATTAGCACCCTAATATTCCTGAGATAGTTTTCCTTTTCCTAGAAGCAGTACATTTGAAATATACTGTTCACAGATTGCATGAGTTAAAATTATTATTCTCTTTAAATTATTGTGGCTTTTATTCTCAGTCTTTATTTAATTTAATAGTATCAGTATGCAACCACAGAGGATAAATAGACTTACTGTCTGTTTCATTTACTGATCTATGTACTCACAAATGTTTACTTTATTAGTGCAAAATAGGTGTAGGTAATTACAGGCAGAATAGAACATAAATTCAGATCTTCAGCTCTGAATTTTTGTCTTGGAAGCTTGATAATCAATAATTGCCACCATTCTTATATCATTTTATTTTTTATTTTTGTTTTTGTTTTGAGACAGGGTCTTTCCATGTAACTCAGGCTGTCCTTACATTCAGTGTGTAGCTCAGATTGGCCTGGAACTCACAGCAATTCTTCTGCCTCAGCTTTGTGAGTGCTAGGATTATAAGAATACACCACCACACCCCGCTTCTTGTATCATTTTAAATAGTAGTCTGATTTCATTATGAAATTTTGGTGTTACTTTCAGATGGAAAAATCAAATTAAATCATTTCATTATTATTCTTATACTAGTAGACAGTTACAAACACCAGGAAATAAACACCTACCAAATTCAAATTTCTTTCAAAACACTTTTACTGCAATAAAGTATCTGTGTGATATGAGTCCATCTTATTCACTGGATCTGGCACTATGTGACTTCTCTAAATTAAAAGTGAACCTGAAATTAATATTTTTAATTCACTCAGGACTTTAAAGCAGTCATGACAACACAGCAAAAAATGCAAGGGAACATTCAGACGTGATTTGCAAAGTGACGAGAATGATGAGTAAGTGTGTTCAGAGTGAGGGGACCACTGTGAGGATAAATGGTACTGTGTCTTGTTCTGTAATAAACTGAAAAATTTTAACACCCTCCATATTTTAATCATACCTCATAATCTGGTTCATAAGGTAAAGGAAAATTCACTAAAAAAAGAGAACTCAGTAGAGAGACAGCCTTTTTAAAAACTATTCAAATAGAAATTTTAGAATGAAAATCAACAGTATCTTAATGAACATCTTCTTGACAGACTGTGTATAAGCTGAGATTATCGGAGAAGAGTCTGAATATTTGACAATAGAGCAACAGACAAATGGAAATGAGATCAAAGGATATAGCTTCAAAGATTTACCGAACAATATGAAAATATGTAGATTACATATATCTGGTATGAAATAAGTGAGAAGAAAGGTACTTTAGCATCTCCAAATCTTCTAGCTTATGATTATGGACTACATTTTCATTATGTTTGGCTTTTTCAATTTTTTCATTATGGTTTTATACATTTTAGACTCCAGAGTTTTTCTTTCCTTGGTTTAACTATTCCTAATTATTTTACTTTTAGAGAATATTGCAAAAAGAATTGTTATGTTTTTAATCTAAAATGTCTTCCAAAAATTTTCAAGAGGTGCGACTTTTTGAAGACGATTGGTTCATGCGGGTGCTATGCTCATTAGTGGATTAGTCTATTGAGGAGTTTACAGGTGAATGTGCTGCTAGCAGGTAGGACTCTGTTGTAGGATTGTAACTAGGGATGTGCCCCGGAATGATGCATTGTTTTCCTCATCTCCTTCCTTTCTCTGACTCCTGACTGCCATAGTTTGAGCATCTTCTCTCCACCTGGCCCTTTCACCATGCCGTTTCTGCATTGGAACCAGTTGTCTGCATGGATTGTAAAAACTGTAAGCCCAAATAAACTTTGCTTTCACTAATTTCCACTTGTCATGTATATTGTTCTAGGGTTAGAAAAGTGACTGGTCCAGGGATTATTTTCTTTATTTTTTGTTGCTTGTCCATACTGTATAGAATCACTATTAATGCTGTTTGTTATATTTGCATTATGCAAATGTCCTTAACACGTTGTCAGATGTAAAGTTTCTTGGTGGAGTCTTTAGTGTTTTCCATATAAAGCACAGTTTAATGTTGTTTTTATCTATATGGATGGCTCTAATTTTATTTTATGTTTTTTTTATCTAACTGCTATGGCTAGGACTTCCATTACCATGCTGAGAAATGTTGAGATTATCTATTAATGAATTGAAAAAATTAATATTGTCATAATATTCAGAATATACAAGATCATCTAAAGACTGTGTGATTTGAGCAAAAAATTTTCAGAGATAGAAACATCTAAAATTTACATGAAACCAGAAAATATACAAATTCAACAAAATTCAATGCTTCACACTCTCTGATTTAAAAAGATAATACATAGCTGTTGTAATTAAAACACTACAGCACTAGCATGAAAACAGATATATCAGACCATTAAAAAGCAGAGAAGACCCCAAAATAAAACTCAGTCTTCACAGATTATTGATTTTTGAAACAGGTAGTAAGGAAAAAATAGTGAAAGGGCAATTGCTTTTATAAACTGTGTTGGGATAAGTCGGTCTCCATATGTGGAATAAGACTGGACTCATCTCACATCACACACAAAAATCAGGTCAAAATAGAGGAAGGGCTAAAATGTTAACATTTGAAAGTTTAAAGATACTAGAAGAAAATAAATATATGGTGCTTCAGAAAATATTTTAGGAATATAATTTTTGAGATAGGGTACCAAAACCACAAGCTGCAATAGCAAGACCACAAAATGGAATTATGTAGAGATTCTCTACAGCAAAGGAAAGAATGCAAGGGTGATAAAACTCACTGCTTGTTTGAAAATACATGTAAACCATATATCTGATGAGAAATTGATATCCTAAATGTATAAAGAATTCAAAAACCTCAGCAATAAATAAATATAATGTAATGTAAACTAGGAAGTAGTTCTGTAAATAGTCACTTTACAAAGTAATAGATGTCAATAGTCAATTATCACATGGAAAAAAAGACTGAACACTTTGAAACTTCAAGCTAATCTTGCACTCTGTTAATGGAAGTTTAAATGAATTTAATTAATTGAAAATATGTGTTCTAGTTTAATTAGTAAAAGTGAATTATCTGCTTCAAAATTGTTTAAAATTAGATTGTTCTCACCAAAAGACAAAGTTCATGCAGGGATGTGTATGACTGTATATTGATCCAAGCATCCTACTGCATGCTATAAATTTATAGGGTTACATTTTGTCATTAAAAATTAAAGAAGAGTCAGCATTTAAAGAAAGTGTAGTTCAAAGCCGGGCTTGGTGGCACTCACCTGTAATCCCAGTGTTTGAGAGGCTGATACAGGAAACGTACTGTGAGCTTGAGGTAGACCGAGGTTACATAGTGTGTTCGAGGCCAGCCTGAAATGCTTGAGACCCTGTCTCCAAAAAACAAGCAAAATAACAAACGAACAAAACAAAACAAAACAAAACAAAAAATGTATCTCAAAAAAAGGTTAACCACAAAACTGTTCACATAGATAGAAAAATTAGATTGATTAGTCTTAATATTCTACAATCCCAGGCAGGAAAAATGGAAAAAGATAAAAAAAAAATCAAAACAATACTCCACATGACTATGCAGAAAACAATATAGTTGAAATCTGAAGATAAAAATGTATTAAAAGCAGTCAGAGATAGAGGATATGTCATGTATGGGAAAAGAATAACTCAAATGACCATAAAATTCTGAGTCAGAAAGCAGTGAAAATACAGATAACTGCTATAGACAAACAAACAAAAAATTCTATAAGCACAAGACTGTAATGTCTAAAAGTCAATTGATATAAAACTGAACAATAATTTTTGAATTTTGCAAGCATTTTTATTGCACAACATATGCTGGCTAAAGTACTTCATGATGAAGGAAAGCAATGCAGAAGAAAATGTGGATGTGTAGGAGTTAATGGGCAGAGCAGAACTTGTGATACCTGGACAATTAGAAGAAAACATGCGTATTCCTTTTTAGAGTTTATTTTTGCAGAACTGGAGATAGAACCCAGGGCCTTCACACTAAGCTACAACTCCAGCCCTTTGCCTTTTTATTTTTTAAAAAAATTAATGATGAGGCTTTGGTAAATTAATAAGTTACTAGACTGGACTTGAACTCATGATCTTTCTGCCATGGCCTCCCATAGTGCTGGCTTCACAGGCCCATGCCACCACACTCCACATCCATTTTAAATATTTTTTAAAATACATGTAATAATGTAAAACTAATTTAAACTTGTGTGATGATAATCTCTCTGTGTAGAAATATAATTCGTAAGATGATGATGATGTTGTGCAGGGGTCTATGTTGTTTCAAATATTTGACTGTTTACAGAAGCCACTAGTCTATATTAATTTCAAGTAAAGTATAAAAAGATAGACATGTAATTTGTCATCCCTATGGTAGCCATGAAAATGATCAAAGATGTATCAACAAACAGCAGTTGATAAGATAAATTAGATTTTTAATATTAGAAAATAAAACAGAACAGGAAGAAGAGAAGGATTTGCATGCCCCCCTCCATACACGCTATCATAAAAACCAATGAAAATAAAGGATTTTGGTTCAATCTTGGTAGTAACTATATAGAATAGCAATAGTTCAACTAAGAAGCTTGACACAGTGGAATTTTTAAAATTATGAGTTAAGTTTCCTAACATATGAGCACTTTGAATATGGAGTGAAAGAGATAACACCAAGTAAAGAATGAGTATAAAAAGACTCAAATTTCTAATTTAATACCGATTGAGACGTAAAAGGTAATCATTTATTACACCTTCATTTATGAAGTTATGTTTCATCAAAATTAAGGCAAATCACTTTCAAAGAGATGTAGTTATGTACTCATGTAACAAAATGCCCTCAAAGAAGTGAGGAGAAAAGTAAAGGAAGTAGACAAATATGCAGTTATTTCAAAAATGTTATTCACACAATTTTCAATATTAATGAACAGGAAAAAACTGACTGCAGCATAGCCATTGGCCACAATCATCTGGGTCCAAGAAAGAATTAAGCCATTGTAGTATAACTCTTGAGATAATACAGGCCAAAGTGAACACAATCACAATTATATGTGACACAATCACATATAATTCAATGACTGTATCTGTCAGTACTCAAATTACACATATTATGTTGCCTAGTGATGTTAAACATTACTTATCAAATTACTTATTGTCAAAAAAGTGATAAATATTATCACACATTTCCAAAAAGTATCATTTTATTTCTGTCATCATCATTAGGTAAATTCAAATGTTATCAATCTCAATGACTGCTATACTTTCAAACAGTCCAGATTGAGGCTTTGTTTTGAGAACATCGTGTAAAAGTGTGTCTCAGTTATTACAAAGCATCTACTAGTATTTTCTAATGAAACTTATGGTGTCTAAGTTTTAATTTGAAAAATGACAAGATAAATGCAGCTAGGATCTTCAGGTACCCCAGGGCTGGGAAGGTGACAAGGGCCTGCAGTGCAGCTCTAGTATGTTCAGCTGGCACCAGGAGGCTGGCAGAATCCACAGATACATGATCAGAAACTGAAAGTTGGAAGCCATCAGCTGTGCATCAAAAGATGAATAAATTAAGAAAACATTATACCTGCATACTTATTGATTAATGAAATATTGTGTAGTTGCAAAGAAGAAAGAATTTCTGATCTGGTACCATACTGATAAACCCTGAAGACAAGAGAATGGGAAAGGAATCAAGAGATGGAGAGGGAAAGGAAGAGTAAGAAGGAGATGTAAAAAGAATTGACATAGTGATATGTGGGTACCAATTCTCTACATCAAATGTAATCATTGTATGCTGCAAGCATGCACTAATAAAAATTTTTTAAAATTTTTAATAAGACAGAAGACTGTCATAAGAAGACAAATAAAGCAAACATATACTAATTAAAAAGACATATATATGATTCTACTTATCAGACATACTTAGAGGAGTCAAATTCATGGAGACTGGGAATACAACGGTGCACTCCAGGGTTTCTGGGCATAGAGAATTGGCCAATTTCTTTTTAATGGGCATAAATCTTCAGTGTTGTACGCTGAATAGAAATGTGAGATAGATGGTAATGATGATCCCACAACCAGGTGAATGTTCCTAAAGATGCCGACTTGTATACACACAAATGTTAAGGAACGTTTACTATACAGAGTTAAAATAGATCTCTTAAAAATTTATTTTAAAAATGATAGAAAATAATGGCAGGAATGTGGAGTACCCCAAGTAGAGGAATTGATTGATGCAACCATTATGGGAAAGCTATGCAGTAGTAGGAATGACTCAAGCTGAACATTTACATGACCCACAGCCCAGGAGTCCCTCTCCTAGGCATGCACTAAAGAAAATTGCTGAGGCACATCCTTCACAGTATGGCACAGCATTCCCCATACTGACTGATGCAACCTCTAAAGAGACTACAAACAGCAGCTGCCCTAATCTTGGACCTTCCATCTCCCAAAACTTCAAAAAATAAATTTACTGTCTTTGTAAGTTATCCAGTCATCATGATTTTGTTATGGCAGTACACACAATGACGGTTAGTATATTTACCAATAGAGTTATTCTTGATGAGACTATAAAAACTCCCATGTATTTCTAATTTATTTGGACTGTTTTTACTTAATTGGTACTACATTTATATTTATAAACATATAACTGTGTGAATTGGTTTATAACCATACTTACAATTATAATTAAAAATACGAATTGTGCATGTGGTATGCAATATAGTATTTTATCAATATGTAAGGTATGAATTGACTACAACAATTAAGTTAATATATTCATCATTTCTCATAATTCCTTTTATTATAATTATGCAAAACAAAATCCAGACACTCCAAGACAAATAATTCATGACCTCTACTATCTGTGAGATCTTTTCTAAAATGATAAACTGATGGAAACAGTATAATAGGAGTCAGGAGGTGGGAAGAATTGGGAGAGATTAATAAAATGTAGAAAGTTCTAAAATGCAAGCATTCTGGAGACATCATTTACTCCACAGTGTTGTTGGCAAATATTAATGTACAACTAAAAATTTATTATTTTTGAAACTTGAAATTTAAAACTTGCTAAGAAAGCAAGTCTTAAATAGTTTCATCATCAACAGAATGTCTTCTTAAAAGTCATAAAACAGGGTTAAACTATTTCAAATGTTCCACACATCTCTTAAGATCATATATTTATCTATTATACTTTTGTTTTGAATTATATTAGTTTTATGATGCAAACCAAGTGTGTATTTCAGGAATTAATCTTATATATGATTCGTTATCCTTTTAATATGATATTTGATTCTTTATACTAATATTGGGTTAAGGATGTTTGCTTCTGTATTTGTGTATAACAAAGAACTATAACTCTCTTTCCTTATAACATTTGCAGCCTTTGACAAAAGTTTGCCGTCTTCATGACAAGACAAAATATATTTGTTCTTCCTCTATTTTCTGAATGAATTTCTGTTAGATTGATTGCATCTTTGATGGTTTATATCCATTCTATCTAAATTTTCAATTTATTACCATTAAAATGTTCATAATATATTCTTTTCTATGTCTCCATTTTTTTAGATATGATTCTTCCTATAGGTCCCTTGTGTTTGTCTTTATTTTTGGACTCATTTTTCTAGAAGTTTATCAATTGTAGAAATCTTTTGTAAGAATCATTTTAAAACTTTGTTCATTTTCTCTCTTTGTACCCTGATTTTTCTGTTTTGTTGATGGTTATTTTAATCTTTAGTTTTATTCTTTATTTTTACTCAATTTTGTTTCCTTTTTCTATCTTAATAAACTGGAAACAGAGTGTCTTAGCTTTGGTACTAGCAAAGGACCATAGATTGGGTGATTTAAAGAGGAGACATTATTGATGACAGCTGTGAAGACTAGAATTATAGCAGAGCACTCAATACAAACCCTTAAGGAAAGAAGAGCTTGGAGTGAAGCATGCCAAGTCTTGAAAGAAACTAACTTTCAACCCAGATCATTGTAGCCTGTGAAACTTTCTTTGTGAATTAATGGAGAAATGAGATACTTCCATGATAAGGTACAATGAATGAAAGAAATTCATAACCACAAAACCAGCTCTACAACTTGTTCTCAAAGATATTCTAGAGAGATAACAATGTGCACAAATCCAAGAAGACCAATAGAAGGAGACCATCAAGCAGGGAAAGCAATCAAATGGAGGGGAAAGACAAGTAATCAACAAAACAAAATAATATGACAAAGGTAAGCCAATACATGTCAGTCAAACATCAATGGAAATGGTCTCAATTCACCAATGAAAGGAAATAGACTGGCAGAATGGATCAAGAAACAAGATCCAACAATATCCTGCATACTAGAAACACATTTATCTCAGAAAATGCTCAAAGACTGAAAGCTAAAGGATGAAAAACAACAATCCATGCAACAGAAACCCAGGAAAAAGCAGGGGTAGACATTATATTTTCAGACAATGTGGATTTCTAGCTAAGACACATCAAAAAAGATAAAGAAGGTACATTCTTATTAAGGGAAAAGTCCAAGAAAAAGTGATAACAATCATAAATATATATGCACCAAATACAGAAGCACACAACTATATAAAATAAATATTAAAAAACATGAAAAATCAAATAAGCACTAACACAATTGTAATGGGGGACCTTAACACCCCACTATCACAAGATAGATAGGTAAATCACAGGACTGTCACTACATAGATCAAGTAGACAAAAAATTAAGAAAGAAATATCAGAATTGAACCAAACCTGTGAACAAATGGACTTAATAGATGTCTACAGAGTCTTCCACCCTACATCAGAATATACATTCTCAGCTGCTCCTGGGATGTTCTCTAAAATAGACCATATACCACATAGGACATGCTTAAGTAAATGCAAAGGAATTGAAATTATCCCATGCATATTATCTAACCATAGTCCAATGAAATTGGAAGTCAATGGCAAAACAAATCACAAAACTCCATTTTGTACATGGAAATAAAATAATACCCTGCTGAATAATGAATGGGTCACAGATGAAATTAAAGAAGAAATTAAACAGTATCTTCAACTAAATGATAATGCTGATACAACATACCAGACATTGTGGAACACAATGAAGACAGTGCTGAAAGAGAAATTTGTAGTGGTAAATACCCATATCAGGAAGACAGAATGAGCTCAAATAAACAACTGACTATTGAATCTCACACTTCTAGCAAAAGAAAACAAATCAAGTCCAAAGCCAGTACAAGGAAATAAATTTTATTTTATGTTATTTTATTTTATATTTTTCTTACTGGGGATCGAACTCACAACCTCGTGCCTGCCAGGCAGGCACTTAGGCCACTGAGCTAAATCCTTGGCAAAGGAATAAATTTTAAAGATCTGAGGAGAAATGAATGCAATTGAGACTAAGAACACAATAAAGAATCAATAGATTGAAAATTGGTTATTGAAAGATGAAGTAAAATTGATAAATCCTTAGCCAACCTTATCCAAACAATCCAGGTCCTCATGGATTCAAAGCTGAGTTCTACAAAAAATTTAGAGAGGATCTAATGCCATTACTCATCAAACTCTTTAACAAAATGGAAAAGAAAGCAGTAATCCAAAACTCATTCCCAGAAACAAGCACTGCCCTGATAACCAAAAACAGAAAAGGATCCAAACAAAAGGAGCTATAGGCCATTCTCCATAAGGAACATAAATGCAAAAATCCTCAGTAAGGGCCGGGAGTTTGGCTCAGTGGCTTAAACACCTGTCTGGCAGGTGCAAGGCTGTGAGTTTGATCCCCAGCCACAAAAAAACAAAAAACAAAAAACAAACAAAACAACAACAACAAAAAAATCCTCAATAAGATACTGGCAAAGAGACTGCAGCAAATCATCGAGAACATCGTATGCCATGACCAAGTAGAATTTATCCCAGGGATACAGAGATGGTTCAACATATGCAAATCAATAAATGTAATACACCATATCAACAGAGCTAAGAACAAAAATCATATGATCATCTCAATAGATACAGAAAGGACTTCTGAAAAAGTTGAACACCCATTTATGATAAAGAATGCTAAACAAAATCAGAGTAGATGGTCATTATCTCAATCTGATAAAAGTCATCTATGATAAACTAACAACTAATACCATACTAAATGATCAAAAGCTAAAGCATTCACTCTAAAATCAGGAACAAGAAAAGGTGTCCACTATCATTACTTCTATTCAATATAGTTCTGGAAAGATTATCCAGTGCAATTAGACAAGACAGGAAATAAAAGGAATAAGAATAGGAAAGGAAGAAGTTAAATTATCATTATTTGCAGATGACACAGCACTCTAAATGGAAGACCCCCAAAACTCCACCAAAATAATTATAGATTTAATAACCAAATCCAGTCATGTAGCTGGATACAAAGTCAACACTCAAAAATCAGTTACACTCCTGTACCTAAATAACAAACATGGAGAGAGAAAAGGGGAAACAATACCCTTCACAATAGCATAAAAAAAGAAATATTTAAGAATTCATCTAACAAAGGAAGTAAAAGATGTCTTCAGTGAAAACTACAGTACTCTGAAAAAGGAGATCAAAGAGGATATCAGAAAATGAAAAGATATCCCTTGCTCTTGGGAAGGAAGAACCAACAAAAATAAATGGCCATAATCCCAAAATTGCTATACAGATTTAATGCAATCCCAAACAAAACACCATTAGCATACCTCACGAAACTAGGGGAAATATTCCTGAAATTCATTTGGAACCAAAAGAGATTCAGAATAGCAAGAGCAATACTGGGCAACAAAGGCAAAGTAGGGGGCATCACAATCTCTTATTTGAAATTATACTACAAAGCTACTGTGATAAAATGAGCATGGCACGGGCAAAAAGACAGACTTTAGGATCAATGGAACATATTAGAAGATGCAGAAACAGCTCTAAATTCACTCAGCCACCTGATCTTTGACAATGGAGCCAAATATATTCACTAGAAGAAAGATAACCTCTTTAATAATACCAAAGATGACTAAAACTAGGCTCCTGTGTATTACCCCATTAAACTAAAATAAAAATGGATCAAAGATCTATATATTAATACAGAAGCACTAAATCTGTTGGAAGATAGAATAGGTAGAACTCTGAAGACATAGGCATTGAAAAAAATTTTATGAACAAAATTCAATCACACAGAAATTATTACAAAGAATCAACAACTGCGATCTCATCTAATTAATAAGTTTTTGCACAGCAAAAGATATCACCAACAAAGTGAAAAGAAAATAGAGTGGGAAGAATTTTATGCCAATTTTCTTCAGACAATGGACTAATATCCAAAACTTATAAAAATTTAAAAAATCAGACCCTCCAAATTTAAAGACCCAATCCAAAACTGGGCATCTGAGATGAATACTCATTTTTCAGATGAAGAAATATAAACAGCAAATAAATTTATAAAAAATGTTCAGCATCACTGGCCATTCTAGAGATGTAAATTAAAACAGTACTGAGATCCCATCTCCAGCAAAAATGCCAATTATCAAGGAAACAAGTAATAACAAGTGCATGTAGGGCTGTGGAGAAAAAATAAGTTAAGTTTATCGTATTGATTGGAATCTGAATTCTACAACTTGGAAATTATAGGATATCTGTTGAGCAATTTCTGGAGCTACAGGCTTCACTCGGGAATGAATTAGTGAAGAAGATGCCCGTGATAAATTGTTGGAAGATGAGCATTAGAGCTCTGGAAGCTCACTGGAGCTTCTAGGAGTCTCTTAGTCCAGACAGCAGTCAATATAAAATGTGCATTTGGACTAATTGGAACTTAGGATCAAAATGAAAGAATTGGTGATGACTACATGGCTCTGTCCTTTCTGATCCTTTATAGTATGTGTCAAGGGAATTTACAGAAAAGTTTTGAGCACAGCTCTTCCCAGATGGCTATGATCCTGCAGAGAATAAAATAATAGTAAGAGAGGTGAAATGCTCTACTGGTGACCCAGTTGTTCTGGCTGCCCCAATGGGGTCTTGTCATCTTTCTGCTGACACTAAAATCACAGCCCTCCTGAGAGATGATAAGTTTTCCTTGAAACTATACTGGCCCTATTGAGGTATACCGAACTCCTCCACACATCACAGTAGGTTAATGGGTCTATAATCAATGGATGTAGAAAAGTTGGGTGAGCAGGGTCCTGGACACACAATGGAGGGGAGCAAGTGGGCACCTAATCAAGAGTTTGTTGGATGCAGATGAGCAGTGCAGCTTCCGCCATCATACAGCTTAGGGGGAGGTTATCCTGCAGTGCCATTAGAAAATCATCTAGTAATTTTATTTAATCACTCATAAAATCAACAGACTTTTACATGCCAAATACTGGACTAATTTCAAGTATGTATTCTTTCCTCTGAATGAAGTGACTTTGGTTAACTACCTAAATTAATTCTCAGGGAAAATACTGTCACTTTAGAGTATAGCTTCACAATTTGCTTTCATATCCCTTAAGAAAGAAGCTTTTGCTTTGAGTCTTCATGAAATACTCCCGTTTTTTCCTGTACCATATCTATGAAGCATTTAAAAGTGTATTTGAACAAGTAATGTCTGTAGTCATTTATTTTAAAATTTTCACATTACTTAATATTTAGTGAGGCTCTTTGTTTAAAAAGTCTTCCTATAGAGAAAGCTTAATTTCATTTCTTCAAAATAGGTATTCAATTTGTCATATGGACCTTTCTGTTCTCACTATTAATTTTACAAATTTCTACTTAATAGTTTCAGCAGTTAGCCATGTGTTCTACCAGTTAGGCAGTATCATATCAGAGCATAATGGAAGTTAGGCTGCAATGATATTAAAAATAAAGGAAGTAAAGTGATGACAATTGATATTTCTTCTGCCTTTCTACAGAGTCTAAGAATACAATGTCCGAACTTCATGAGTGGAAAGATGATCCTTGTCCCTTCATATTTTCTCCATCCATTTTATTATAAAAGCACAGCTTCTGCTCTCATTGGTAATGAATGTGCCAGAATCTTTTTCTTTTTTTTATTTGAGGAAAACATTTAGAATACAATACTTCAATTTTCTCTGATCTTGGTATTGTAGGTATTAGATTCCTCCACCTAACACTGGTTATTTAAGCATTTGTTGGCAACAGGTAAATGTGAAGTGAACTTTTCTTTACAGTAACTTATAAAGATTATGATGACAAATGAAAGTGAAAGCTGGTTTGCAAGAGTACAAGATGGTCCTTATGTCTTTACTAGACTGAGCAGAAAAACCTCAACACAGCTGGATTGACAGTTTCTGCTTGTAACAAGTACTGCTGGGTTTAGGGTTTCAGTACTTTGGAATAGCAATGACCTGCTCTTGATATTGCTCAAAATGCATTAAACTTCTTGATAGAGTAAACACCCATGAAGAATCAACCACCAGGTGTTCATTAGGTGCACTGGGCCCTCCCACACATCCCAGAATTTAAGTGAGTCTATATTTAAGGGATGCAGAATTAGTTGGGTGAGCAGTAGCTTCTCTAGCTCTAGGCATGATGTAGCTCAGAGAATGGTTCACTCTGCAGTATAATGGGAAATCATTTAAAAAGTGTGTGTAGTGAGTTTATTTAATGATTCTTAAACATGGACTTTTTCATATGAAATACTAAACTTATTTCAAGCATTCTATCTTCTGAATTAAGTAACTTTGATTTACTACCTAAATCAATTCTCAGGGAACATATAATTATTTTAGAGTACAGCTTTAAAATTTGTATTTATACTCCCTTTAAAAGAAACTTTCACTACATTGAAACAGAAGAAAAAGCAGATAAAGAAAATACAGAATATAATCTGCGTGGCTGATTGTTGTGTATTTACCACAAGCATCACACACCATGTATATCAGTAAGTCAGCTCTTCTGAAATTATCACATACACTCACTATGTGCACCTCAGCCCCCTGACATTTCCTCATCCCAGAAACAAAGGCTAAGGCCTTAACTGGCTTAGATTCTGCCAAGCAGTGAAACAGTTATTTTTAGAAACCAGTTTTCTCCTATAAGTAGGAGCAAATTCCAGATCCTACCTTGGGAAATTCAAGCAAATTTCCCCTGCTTATAGCATGTCCCTTTACTTGGCCACAGTTCCTCTCATTTTTGACCTTAAACTTTTGTCTCATGTTACTGCCAGTTTTGCCTTCCATTTTTCACGCAGGACCTGACTTTCTCATTCTATGGTGGGGGCCCTTGGCTCTGGGCCAACCTCACCTCACTTCCCCATTCTTTGCTCCTGTGCAGGTGAGGAACCCTGACATACACCAAGGCGGAGGTCAAGAGGCGGGTGTCGTTGAAGACTTCTGACCCCTCAAAGACAGCCTGCCTCACCTAACAAGGTAAATCTTCACAAAACATTCTGTTTTCTTCTACATTCTTTATAAGGCATTTTAAAGTATAATTTAATAACATCTGTATTTGTTCATTCAAAAGTTTTAAATTACTTAAGAGTTAATGAGGCTAATTTTTGTTCTTGTTGTTGTTACAGGTCTCCTTATGTAGCCCAGGATGCCTTTGAATTCTTGGTGATCCTCATACCATAGCCTCCCTAGTGCTGGGATTATAGGTGTGTGCCACCACGCCTGACAGTGAGGCTCATCTTTTAAAGCATCTTCCTCAAGGAATGTGACTTCATTATACAAAACAGGTATTAGTATTTTGCTATATTCATGTTTTTTCCCTACTATTCATTTTACAAATTTCTAGTTAATGGTGTCATCAGTTAGCCACAGGCTCCATCTGTTAAGAAATCTCATCTCAGAGCACAAGGAAAGTTAGGCTGCAAAGTTATGAAAAATGAAGAAAGCAAAGTGATGACCATACACATTTCCCTCTCTTCCTAAAAATAATACAAAAAATATATTCTGTCAGAATTTGGTAATAGAATAAAATAGAAAAACTATTTTATTCACTTCCATTTTCTCCATTCATCTGTTTCTAATCTCCTTCGCAATGGGTAATCTATTTCTTATGGGAAAATGCAGAACAAAATATTTTCAGTTTCCTTGTTCTCTATATATGGGTGTTAGATTCTTCCATGTGATACTATTTAATCATTTATTGGCAACAGGTAAATGTATCAACTCCTGTGCAAAAAATTTAAAAGATTATGAAGCTAAATAAAGGTAAATACTGGTTCAAAAGACCACAAAGTAGACTTTATCTCATTACTCGATTGAGCAGAAAAATCTCATGTACAACTGTTTGGATTTCTAAGAAATGACTTTCTTGTGGCAATGTGCCAATAGGTTTCTAGTTTCTGTACTTTGGAATAGCCATGACCTTCTACTGATATTGCTCAAAATGCTTTAAAACATCTCGTTACTATAAATAGTCATGAAGAAACATCAGTCACCCCCTCCCTGAGGCATTTGCTTTAGTCTTTAGAAATCAGAAAAAACAACAGATAATATACTGTTTTTGGAGGCTGGAGTAGCTGATGTTCCTGGATTCAAATAGGCCTGAAATTTTTTTTTCCTTTTCCTGGAAACAGAACATTTCAAAAATGCTGTGAGCTCTGGACTGACCATCTAGTTGCCCATGATATTGCCTTCACCTTAACTGTCAGTTGTTTCTACCTTATTCCTTACTTAGTTTTCCTAGTCCAGTTGTGTCAGTCGTTGGAGTTTGTAGACCAGTATACCCAATACCTACCTGACTCTGTATGCATGCTCTATCTCACTCCCCAGCCAGTTTTCTTTTTGACTTTCATTTGTTAATAAGAACACTGTTGAAACAAATCCTGAGAAGTTGATAATCAGTAATAAGAAACTGATGAATGACCTTTTATATATCTAAGTCATCTGATTACATGCCAGACCAAAGCCATTTCATCCCTGAGGAATACATGGATTGTACTCACAGGATGTCTGAGGGAGGAGAGATGTCCTCATTGCATTTCATTACACTGTGATGGATTCGCCCACAATGACCGAAGCATGCAAATTTTCAGTTGCAGAGGACTCACAATGTCACATTGACCCCAGTTCTCTGCTCCTACTGTCTCAAGTACATGGAACTGAAATTTCTTTCTAATCGTTGTCCATCTCATGATAATATATACCACAAGATTGTACATCGTCTTAGAAATTGCAGAAATAGCACCGTATCTCTGTGAATTAGTCTTGGATCATGGTATTAATGAGAATGTACACTGCATTACATTTCTCATGAGGTTATAGCAGGCTTCACTGTGAATTATGATAGCTCCTAAAATGACAGGTTAAAAAGAATTCATAGGTTTCCCTTTAATATTTCGTCTTGCCTGTGTGTTTATTTTATCCCTTGCTGTCCAATAAGCTTTTCCCACTTCATTTCCATTGTGGCCTACTACACAAGAACTCCTTCGTGTCTTTCTTGTGTTACTTTCTGAGGCCATTTTATTTCCTCCTATATGTAGAATGAGACTTTTGTGCCTGCTGTGTTAGGCCTCCTGGGTACCTTAACAGTATCATTAGTCGTAAGAGTTGTATTACCAGAGGGGCCTCCTAGATCATCCTGCTGATGGAAAGACTTCCAGTCTCACTGCCTGAGCTCCTCAGGTGTGTGGTGATATACATACATAACTCGGTGAAGCATGAGTGTGTAAGATCTCTTTACTTTGTTTTCATGAGGTTTCCATATTCTCCAGTATATGTTTCCTTGTAAAATAATATCTTACTACAGATGTAGCTATATACCTTTCTTTATATCATATACGAATACACTACATAGATACTTAGAATATGTGTTTCACTAATACAGATTTGTATGATCCACAATATTTGGAGACAGTTGGGCAATGAGTAATATTTTTTGTCCTCTCTTGGAGTGTTTCATGGGAACTAATATGAATGAGTGATCATGACTGCTTCAAATTCTGCCATTTTTCTAGCCTTTCCTAGTGCTGTAGGAAAAGTTGAACAACTTTCAGAGTTCTAAAGGCCTAGGACATCTGCACACTTCTGCCATGCATTAGTTATTTGACTTTGTGGAAGCAGCCCCCTAAGTAATGCTGAAGATAATGAAGTCCTATCCTCTCAGGTGTTAGAAGATTTTATTAAAGCTTTCCTTTAAAGTTTTAAGGTTAAATATTGGATAAAACTAAACTGTTTGAAGCACAATTAAATTGTACCTTAATTTTGGAGAAATCACATGATAAATCAACTTTGTAATTTAACTTTTATTTCATCTCATTCTTTTAACACACTATCTTTTTTTTTTTTTTTTGGCCGCACCAGGTATTGAACTCACAACCTCGCGCCTGCCAGGGCAGGCGCTTAAGGCACTGAGCCAAACTCCCGGCTTAACACACTATCTTTAAGTATGTTATATATTTATTAGTGTCATTTCTTTACACATTACTAGAGTATATCTTATAACTTATAAAAAGTAGTTTTTATTTACTGATTGAATATCATTTCTGTACATGAAATACAAGATGATTTCAGATTTCTGGGATCCACAAATGGAAGAGATAGCTAGATAATTAGATTAAAATATTAGATATATTTCTGGGCACATCATGTGAGGAAAACTTCACATATTGAAAAAGTGAATGCAGATACAAGGCCAAACAAAACAGTGGATTTTGAAAATTAAAAGTAAAACCAAAATACGAAAACACTTTTCCTAATGTGACAGTTGTATTACAGAGGTAGTGTGGGGACCAGGAAGACCCATAATCCAGTCACAGTTCGGAAGTGCTGGGACAGAGAAAGCTCAGAAATATCTTGGAGGATGTAAAGTGGCCTTGAGCATGTAAGAACACGCAAGGGAAAAGGACACATTTGGGAAAATCCATATATTTTGATGAAGGCCTAGTGTTGGATAAGGTTAATGAAGAAAGAGATATTATTTATGATAAGGATTTTCCCCACTTTTTTTTCTTTAGGTATATTCTGTATGCTTCTTCTTCCATGAACATGAGTAAAAACAGCAGATTTTCCAGTGTCATTGACATACGATATATGGTTTTCTTTGAAATCAGCATTGGGATCATGGCCAACACTGTTCTGTTTCTATTTCATGTCTTCACCTTCTTTCTGGAGCACAGGCCCAGGCCTACTGATCTGACCATTGGTCAGTTAGCCTTTATTCACATAGTGATGCTCCTAAGCATGAGTTTCATGGCTGTAGACACTTTTGGGTATCGAGATTTGGGGGATGACATCACATGTACATCTGTTATCTATCTGAATAGTTTGATGCGGGACCTCTCCATCTCTACCACCTGCCTGCTGAGTGTCCTCCAGGCCATCACCCTCAGCCCCAGAAGCTCTTGTCTGGCAAAGTTCAAACAGAAATCCCTGCATCAGAACTTGTGTTGCTTTCTATTTTTATGGGTCCTCAATATGTTCATCAGTGGTCGTTTCTTAATCTCTACTGTTGTCACTCCCAATGTGACCTCACACAATCTTATATTTCTTACTAAATCCTGCTCCCTTTTACCTGTTGGTTCATTCCTTAAGTACGTATTTTTTTCACTAATGGCTTTCAAGTACGTGTCCTGTATAGGACTCATGGCGCTCTCAAGTGGTTACATGGTGATTCTCTTGTGCAGACATAAAAGACAATCCCAGCATCTTCTCAGCACCAGCCTGTCTCCAAAAGCATCCCCAGAACAAAGGGCCACCTGGACCATTTTGTTGCTCATGAGTTTCTTCATTGTTGTATACTGTTTGGACTGTGTTTTCCATTCCACACATTCAATAGTGTGGAACCATAGCCCACTTTATCATTGGGTCCAGATGCTTGTTGGCAATTGCTATGCCACAGTCAGTCCGTTAGTGCTTATCAGTAGTGAAAGACGAATGATTAAGTGGTTCATATTCATGTGGGAGAAAGACAGTAAATGAATTTTTTATATATTGATGATTAATTTCTCTGATGATGAGCAAATGCTTTGAATTGCTGTTGGATACTGAAATATAATGAACAATGTTTTTTCTGTTAAACATATTATTGATACCTGTTCCTGATGAGCATATCAAGAGATCATCATACTAGATGATTTAACAGTATAGCTCTCAAGGAGGTACAGGTTTCTAATTTGAACCTTAATTTTAAGAACTTGTAATTGCATCTAGTTTCAAACTCTGAGGGGCATGATGTGTATCACTGGATTTTGAGAATAGGTCAAACAGGAGAAAGAGGAAGGAAGCATTACAAATGAGTAGAAAAAACTGGCATTCATACTTTCACATGTGCTTTCTATGGTGATATTTATTCGTTTGCTACATGTACATTTAATTTCAGTTACACCTCAAGAACCTTATTTAAAAAGAAACCAGAAAGGAACAGAAAAGATAAATAAGCAATTTGATGAATTAATTACATTAAATCATGCATGGTGTATCTTAGTGTCTTAAATATACAAATAACATTTTATGGTATAATTGTAACCATTTCTTCATGGGTGTAGTGGTTGATTGATTGTGTCAACTTGAAACATTTAGAAGCTTAACTAAAAGAGCTTAGGAACTCTACACTCTAGGGTGTAGAAGATGCGCCCTAGGGTGGCTCATCACCAGGATGGTATAAAGAGAAGGAGGAAGGACAAATGCATTCCATTCTTTGGAGGAGCTCCAGTCTTCGCCTTTGGTTTGGACACATCATCTCCTGGCTTCCAGCATAGACTGTTGTGCTTTCTGGCATAGACTCTTTGGCTTTCCAGTGTAGACTTTTTGGCCCTCCATTGCAGACCCATCAGCCTGCTGGTGTGGACTTGCACAGGACACCGGCATGAACCCCAGACCTTGGATAGACTCTTTTGGCCCCCAGTGTGCAAACACCTTTTGCACGCTACCTCATCCAACTCTGTGGGTAACCATCATAAGCCTATCCTGTAATTTCTATACTTTTGCATATCTTGTGTAATATCTGTTTTCTCTAGTAAACCCTAACTGATACATAATTTGGTACCAGATGAGTGGAGTCATTGCTGTGACTATTCCTGGCCATGTGGTTCGAGAGCCTTTGGAAATGGCTTGTGGGAAGAATTTGGAAAGGTTCAAAGATGTCACCTACATGTATAGAGCTGGAAAAGCTTAGGCTGTTCTGTATGGGAGATTCTGGTCAGAGCTCAGGAGACCAGAAGGCTGATAGGAAGCCTGCTGGTAAGGACCAGGCTTGGGAGGGTTCTGCTGGGAAGAAGGATGCATTGGGTGTTGGACTCCACATGATGTGTGTTACAGCTTGGCAGAAAGTTTGTCTGCATTCTGCCTGTGCCCAGATACTTTGCCTGAGACTGAGATTAAGGCCAAAGGATTAATTAGTTTAGAAAGAGAAATAATAAGGCAGTCAAACGTTGAAATGGTGGCCTGGCTTTTGTTGGGGGCATTTAGCCAGATTTATGTTGGGAATAAAGAGCAAGGAGCCCAGCAGGGTGATTTAAAACCTTGTGAGTTTGGCCAGGAAGCTGTGGACTGTAAAGATGGAGTTGAGACCTTGCTTACTGAGAAGAACAAAGGAATAAAAAAGATGGCCTGGGGGCATCCTGGGAAGCAGCGGGCCTCCACCCTTTGCAGCCTCAAGCCAACAAAGGTGAAAGAGTTTGCTTGGAGGAAAAAGCTGCAGAGTGCCTTGTCCTGGAGTGGCGACAGAGGCCACAGGAGATTTTAAAAGGTTTGTGGCCACTCCATGTCCCAAAATGGAGGCGACCATGCCAGATTCCAGAATGGTGGTGGTATAGAGAAGCTGTTCCTCACAATCAAGTTCAGAAAGCTCAGTGATCCAGGCAGTCGATCCCTACAACCAAGAGAGAGGAAAGCCTGGCTACTGCTCCAGCCTGCAGCAGACCTTTGTGGCATCCACGTGGTGCTGGTTTTAAGTACAAGAAAAGGCTAAGGCAGCTTCCACCTCGCCTGCAGAGAGCAATGTGTAAAGATGTAAGGGTGAAGCCAAGGAACATGGATCGTCCAAGGAAAGTTATGGAAGTTAAGACCCCTGAAAGTGCCGTGGGGGTGGAATCACTCAAGCCTTTTGGAGCTTGCAACCAGATTGCTTTAGATGCTTAGCAGAGAACTCCAGGACTTAATGTTTGCCCTGCTGGATTTTGGACTTGGTTTGGTTATAATGCTTTGTATTCCCCTGTTTGTAACTTTTGGAATGGTAATGTTTATCTTGTGCCTTTATATGTTGGAAGTGTTTAACTTCATTTTCATTTGTACAGAGGGTTACAGTTAAGAGTTTGCCATAGATCTCAGAGGAGATTTGGGACTTGGACTTTTCAGCAATGTTGAAACTGTTAGGACTTTGACAACTCTTAGATATGGACTAAATATCTTTTATATTAAGAATCTACATGAGTTCTTGGGGGTCCAGGTGTGGAATGTATTGGGTATGCTATGTTTCCCCAAGTCCTCATATACTTTTGATGGAGCTAAGTACGGCACTTGCTTGTGTTCAGTTTGTTGTCTAGCGCCTGGATTGGCAATATGAGTGCCGTACCAACCCAAGGGTGGAGCTGGCATACAATGTAAAGGAGGTGAGCCTTCCTCTTGCTTGCTTCCACATTTCCACTCTCCCTCACCAGCGCACCTTGAGGCTTGCAGCCTCCATGAAGGGCAGCCCTGCCACACCATCTGACTTGGAGCCAGCTAAGTATGGCCTGAAACTCCCAAGAAACTGTAAGAAATAAACCTTTCCTTCCCTAATTTTGGGCATCAGGTATTTTGTCTCAGCAATGAGTGAAAAGTAACTAAGACAGTGGCTGTTGCAGCCCCCAGTGCAGGTTTGGTTCCCAGCACCCTTCCTCTTTATTCTTCTGAGAAGATAACTAGAAGGAGCACAACTGGATCAAATGATACCACTAATCATAATTTTTTGAGAAATTTTCACACTGATTTCCACAGATCTTATTTCCTTTTAAAATAAAATCAATACTATTATCTTTATTTTCTTAATAGAATGTTATATGCAACAGATATGATAAACATAAAGAATACAGAATGTCTCCAAAAACACTTTCTTTTCTGCAGTACACAATTTGTGTGATGTGAATCCAGGAATCTTTTTCTTAAACACATATCATGTGGGCAGTGTTTCTGAGGATGGTATTACAAGCTAGACAATGTGAAAGCCTCCTGTTCCTAATTCTGGAAAATTAAGACAGACATTGATTAAAAACTCTATTGAAATTAAATGTAATTCAATGTTTACAAAATTAATGTAATTCAAGCATTCAAATATGAAAAATTATCTAAAACCAGGAGATAAAACAAGTAAAATGCTGTGCTGCTGCTGTGGCATTCAGAGATAATCCGGGTAATTTATTTATGTGGCCTGTCAGGACAGGGTACAGAACTTCCGACCCCTGAATAGGTCATCAGGATCTGGGTAGTGGAATTGAGGATCCACATTAGATCTTCTTGGAGACAAAAGTGTGGCATGGTAAGTACCAAAGGAGGTAGGAAAAGGACTTCTCTAACTTTCCTGTTGTGGCAATGTAACTTTTCTTTTAATGCCAGTTTGATTTCAAATTTTAAAAAGGTGTGATTCAAATATCTGGTTGTAGTTCTCCAGAACAGGTAAGAGGAAAAGTGAAAATCCATGCCAATAGTTTGCTGAATTTTTGTCAAGAATATATGAATGGGTTTTTTAAAGTTACACATTTCAGAACATAGTGTCAGTAGACGTCATTGAAAAAATGAGATCTTGAATCCTACAGATTCTGGTATAACCGCATGTTATTAAACATGAAAAATATTAAATAAATAAAAAGAACATATAAAGTTAGAAATTGAAGTGCATATTTTAAAAACAGTTCTAAAAAAACAGTGGTTAAATGCCAGTTCATGATACTGGTTAAATGCCAGTATCATTCTTCAGGCTACTTTTATCTGAGGACCCTGAAAAGTGGAGAAAGGCAAGGTGATCTTTATAAGAGGCACAATATGGAAATGTGCCTTATATAAGTGTCAATTTCCCATTTCTCTTCTCTCACGGATTGTTTTTTTTTCTCTCATGAACTAGCCAGGTAGTGGCAACAGGAAATAATGTCCTTATGAGATGAGAAGAATCCAATATGATCCTGGAGGAGTGGACAGTCTGGAAGAGTATTCCAAAGAAGACATTCAGAGATGGGGTCCCTACAACTGTGTGTGTACAGATCCCTAGTAAATTGCAAGTGCCAACCCACATTCTATCAGGCGGTATACAAACACATCTGTGCTTGAACAAACACAAATAGAAGATTGAAAATACAGGACTGTCTAATTAATATTGTAGAATGCCTTCCAAAACAAAGCATAAACATGCTCTATTACATTTTGGAAGGACCAAAAGCACCAAATAGTACAAACATCTCTTGTGCCTGGGTAGGTAGAGGAAATATGGATAAAATGACTATCCTTCCATAACTGATACATAGATTTAACACAGTCTGAATGAAAATACCAGCAACATTCCTCACAGAACTAAAGAAAACAATCCTAAAGCTCATATGGAATAAGAGATTGAGAACACAAATGCAATGCCTGGCCACAAAAGCAAAGCTGGAGGCATAACAATACCTCACTTCAAGTTACAGTGCAAAGCAATAGTGATAAAAACACCATGATAATGATGTAAAAACAGATATGTGGATCAGTGGAACAGAACAGAAAATACAGAAAGATCCCGGCTACGTTCAGTTATTTGTCTTTGAAAAAACAATCAAAAACACAAAGGAAGAAAGATTCCTTTTTAATAAACCATTCTGAGAAAATTGAGTATCCCCCAATAGAAGATTTAGTCTAGATACATATATCTTAAAAATGTATTAAACTAAAATAAAAATGGATCAAATATCTCAGTGTTAAACCTGAAGCACTGAATCTACTGCCAGATAAAGTAGGTAAAAGTCTTGAAAGCATAGTTGTAGGCAAGGACTTTCTGAACAGAATTACAATTGCACAAGAAATAAAAACAAGAATCAATGAATGGGATTTTATTAAATTGAAAAGCATCTGCACAGCAAAGGAAACAAGCTGACTACGAAGACACCACCTACAGAAAGACTTATTTTCCTATCTATTCTTCAGACAGAGGGCTAACATCTAGAACATATAAAGAACTCAAATAAGTTGGACTCCCACAACAAAATACCCAATCAATAAATGAATAAACAAAATGAACAAACACTTTTCAGAAGCACAAATGGTCAAAAACATATGAAAATATGTTCAATATCTCCAGCAATTAGAGAAATGCTAATTAAACAATTCTAAGATTTCATTTTATACCTGAAAGAATAAAAACCATCAAGAAATTAAGTAACAGAAAGTGCTTACATGGCTTTTTTTTTTTTTTCTGGCGGCACTGGGGATTGAACTCATAACCTTCCAATTACCAGGCCAGCGCTTAAGCCATTGAGCCAAAGTCCCAGACCTAGTTTTCTGAGGCAGGGTCACACTATGTAGCTCAGGCTGGACTTGCACTCGCGTTGTAGCCCAAGCGGCCTCGAACTCACAACGGTCCTCCTACCTTGGCCTCCCTAGTGCTCGGATTAAAGGCGTGCGCCACCACGCCCTGCTCTTACATGGTTTTAATGAAAGGAAACACTCTTGTATGATTGGTGGGAATGCAAGCTAGCACGATCATTATGGAAATCAGCAAGGTGATCTCTCAAAGAATTATAATTAGTAATTCTGTTTGACTCGACTATTCCACTTCTAGATAACTTTCCAAAAGTGCAAAAGACATCATGTAACACTGAACATATGAATACAAATGTTTATAGCAGCACAGTTCATAATAGCTAGATCCTGGAATCAGCCTATATGTCCATCAACAGATAAATTCATAAAGAAAATCTATACATAAAGGATTATTATTCAGCTATGAGGAAGACTAAATTCAAAACATTTATAGGAAAATGTATCCACCTGGAAAATATAATGTTAAATGAAATAAATCAGACACACAGTCTTGATCTCTCATTTGAGTAACAAATAAAGAACAAAGTAAAAGATTGATAGAAGAAAATGGAGAGATTGATCATTTTACAAAGGTAATAGTTCTAGGAGAATAAAGATGAGGGAAGAGAGGAGGAGAAGTGGAAGTAAAAACATTTCAGAAATGTCATGTGCATGTACCAAATGCTCACAATGAATGTAAAAATTAAATTTTTAAACATGAATTAAAATAATAGAAATAATATTGAAAAAGGGAAGAAGGGACTTAAAGATGGACAGATATGAGTAAGGAGGGGAAAAGGATTAAAAAGAATCAAGATGTGCTATGTGCATGCACCTGCTCTCTAAAATGAATGCAAATGTCACGTACTACAAACATGTACTAATAAAATAAAAATTTCAAAAAGAAGAATGTGGCCGGGCGTGGTGGCGCACGCCTTTAATCCCAGCACTCGGGAGGCTGAGGTAGGAGGAGCATTGTGAGTTCGAGGCTGGCTTGGGCTACAACGCAAGCGCAAGGCCGGCCTGAGCTACATAGTGCGACCCTGCCTCAAAAAACTAGGCCCGGGAGTTTGGCTTAGTGGTGTAAGTGCCTGTCTGGCAGGCGTGAAGCTGTGAGTTTGATCCCTGGTGCTGAAAAAAAAAAAAAAAAAAGAATAATGTGTCTTGTACACTCATAAATATTTTAAAATTTAAATATCCTCCATATATTTTGATCACATGTCATAAAATCACTTAAGACACTTTCAATTTTGGTAATATCCTGGGTTTGGTATCTATTGACTGTCTTGATTCTAAGAATTGGTCCAATTTTCCTATTTCTCTGTACATTGAGTAATTTTGCACCACAGTTAGGGATCTTGTATTGCACTGTGTTGTTAGTCTAGTTCTTATGCTCAGTAGTATGTTCTTGTTTTCTAAGGAATTCTACCTTGCTAGTTGCAGTTGCAGATGGTTTTTTTTTCAATCTTATATTTGTGTTTGTTCAAGATCAGTTTGTTTATATCTGGCTCATGAAAATCTCAGTTAATACTGACACCTGAGCTGAGATTACACATACACAGCCTTGGAGAAGCCTTCTCAGACTGTCTGCTCTCTGGGATTCTCCTCTAGACACTTAACCTCCCATAGGCCCATTTAGGCTCTTTCCTTTCTCAAAAGCACATGGTTTAGATTACCTGTGTCAGGGCAGTTCATGAGAGAAAAAGAAATCTGTGAGCCAAAAGAAACGGGAAACGGACAACAGTGTAGGACACATCTGCATGTGTTCAGTTTTTTCACAATGGTCTGTTTTTACTTTTCAGTCCTCAAGTAGATTCTTATCAAATGTTTATCAAAACTTTTTGCTGAAATTAACATGAGGTGTGGGTTTCATCACAGTAGAACTAGAACTCATCCACTGTTTTTTAAAGTATATGATTTCAAATTTACATTTCAATTTTATGATGTTCATAAGTCCTTTTTATTTCTTTAATATTTGTTCTACTGCATTGTGGTTATTTCAATATCTGAGGTGTTAAAGATCTAATTTTTTTCACTGTCTTCTGCTAATGCTATATAGTAAAATGTTGAATAATTTTAAAATAGGCACTCATGCAAACTTAACTGAAATCTAGTGAATTAGTGAGATAAATTTTTGCTTCTTCTCACCTGCTCTGGTGCACTAATCAGATGTTTGAATCACACCTTTGTTAAATTTGAAATCAAACAGCACTTAAAGGAAAATTTGCATAACAACTGTGTCCAAGTTTACAGTCTCTCTTGCCACTTGTCATGCCACCCACTGTCCTCTGTAAAGATCTACTCAAACCTGGCATGGTAAAGCACACCATAATTGCAGTAATTGGGAGGCAGAGACAGGAGGATTGCCACAAATTGGAGGGCAGGCTAGGCTACATAGATAGTTCAAGGACAGTCTGAGTTACAAAGCAACACATTGTCTAAGAAAAACAAAAAGAAAGAAAAAGAAAGAAAGAAAGAAAGAAAGAAAGAAAGAAAGAAAGAAAGAAAGAAAGAGAGAAAGAAAGAGTGGTGCAGGCACTGACCGGGACGCAATTGAACTGCCTTCCCGGGTCCTGACCTTGGAACCCCAGAGGAGAATGAGAACGGCCCCTTGCGGGGCCCAGCCTGCTGGGCCCAAGTGGCACTGGTGCGCGGGCTTGGAATCAGGCACAAACACTTACACCCCAGCCCCCACCCCCACCCCCGTCAGCAACCTGCTGTTTCGGAGGTCTGGCTAAATTGATAGCAACCAAGGGACATCAACCAACTACTTGCTAGTATTGTTTCGTAGATTTTGCAGGCCTCTGGTCAGCAGCCTGAGCATCTCTTTGGAAGATGACAGCAGGCAATGTAGCAAGTATGGGGGATTCTCTTCTGTCTTGTCTTCAAGGCCCAATATTGTTCTCTCTGCTTTGCTTTACTCTGATCATTGTCATTATTATCAATAAAATTAATTAAAAAAGAAAGAAAGAAAGAAAGAAGAGGAGAAGGGGAATGGGAAAAGGAAGGGGAAGGGAAAGGAGAAGGAGAAAGCAAAAGAGAAGGAGGAGAAAGAGAAAGAGAAGGAGAAGGAAAGGAGAAGGAGAAGAAATACTTAGTATGAACTCAATTCTTCCATTGTACTGCTGCTGAACTAATCAGGGGAGAGAAATTCTGTACCCTGTCTGACAGACTATTTAAATAAATTAGGTGGGTTATCTATGAATGCCTCATAAGCAGAACAGATTTTCATTTTCTGAGCATCTTGGGTTTAGATAATTCTTCATATTTGGAATTGGGAATTACAATTATTTTGGTACTCCTAGGTATTTAAATCAATGTCTTAATTTAGAGCAGGAGGTTTTCATATTGAACAGTTTGTGGGACCATCCACACTAGCAATACCCGCATGACACATGTTTAAAAACAACACTCTCAGACTCACGTCACACAGAGACTATATTGCACAAGAAGGTATTTTGAAAGAACTTTTAAATTTGACATGTATACATTCTCTGTTGCTTCTAACATTCTGTGATGACAAAAAAAATAGTTGGAACAATTCTAATTTCATTTTTTGAAATGAAAGTATCACTAACACTTGATATTAAAATCATCATTTATTGAAAAGGATACAAAAATTCTTACAGTTCTTGATGTTCTGATGTCTAAACAAAATACAAAGTTACAGATTTAAATAATGATTTTTTCTGCCTGTCACTATTAGTCTCCACATTGTATTTATCTCTAGATGTTTATAACACTGTAAATTCAGCAAGAAAATAGATAATAAAACTTGTTACCCTTGTTTTGTTATATAATGATAATATTAAATTATGTCTAGATAATACCACATTCAGGTGCCTTTACAAATTTCTGGAGCTTTTCTCGAACCACATAGTAATCCAACAGTTACAGTTAACACAAGCAAAGCTATTTCTATTTGGTGGACACTTATACACATTACAGTAATAATTAATTAATTTGCTAAGTTATTAAAGATATCAAATCATTTGTCCAGGTTTCATGTTCTCTTTCTCTATTTCTTTTTAATAGGATTATTGAGGCATACATGAACTAAAATAAACTGTATGTATGAAACCATGAAAAACTTTAAAAGCAATACACGTAGACATATAAGAGTATAAGCACAAAAATTCAGGGATGCATATCTTTTTCTTTAGAATTTGAAATCAGAGAAAATTTCTAATTCCTACAAATATTATTAGAATTAAAAGTATATGCTTTCTTAGAGAAATATATTATTAAATTATATCACATATTTTTGTCAGCAACATATATCAAGGTAAGTATGTTTAGCATATAAATCATTATTGCATATATTTCAATGAACATACAAAAAGTCAAATCAATTACACATTGTCAGAGACATTATCCATCACTGTATTTACAAACATTTACTATCTTTTCCCTATGTGGATCTGAAGAATGTGATCACTCTTTGAGTATTCATGAGCACCAAAGGACTGATTGTGGCATAGCCATTGCCAACCAGCAGCTGGACGCAAAGACGAATTTGGTCAAACTTCCACAACATTTCAGAAGTAGAGGCAATAATACTGTCCAAAATGTACATGACAATAAAGAAATTCATGAGCAACAAAATAGTCTGGCTGGCCCTTTGTTCTGCAGATGCTTTTGGAGACCGACTGGTGCTGTGAAGATGCTGGGATTGTCTTTTATGCCTATACAAGAGAAGCACCATGTACCCACTTGAGAGTGCCATGAGCCCGATAAAGGACATGTGCTGGAAACTCAGCAGTGAGATAGATATGTACTTGAGAGAGGAACTAATGGGCAAAAGGGAGCAAGACCGAGTGACAAACATGAGATTATGCGAGGTCACATTGGGAGTGGCAACGGTGGAGATTAAGAAACGACCACTGATGACCATATTGAAGACCCATAAAAAGAGAAAGCAACACAGGTTCTGATGTAGGGATTTCTGTTTGAATTTTGCCAAACAGGAGCTTGTAGGGCTGAGGGTGATGGCCTGAAGGACACTCAGCAGGCAGGTGGTGCAGACGGAGAGGCCCCTCATCAATCTGTACAAATAGATAACACATTTACATGTGATGTCCTCCTCAAAGTCCTGAAACCCAAATATGTCTACAGCTATGAAGCCCACAGTTAGAAGCATCACTGCATGTGTAAAAGCCAAGTGAGCAATGGTCAGATCAGTAGGCCTGGGCCTGTGCTCCAAAAGGAATTTTAGGACATGAAAGAGAAGCAGAACCATGTTGGCTACAACTCCAATGCTGACTTCAAAAAAACATATGTATTGTACATCAATAAAACTTGAAGGTATTTTGTCTTTATTCATCTTCATGGAGGAAGAAGCAAAAGTAGCTATCTGAGGAAAAAAGCATGAATAATTATTTATTACAAATCTTACCTCCTTCATCAATCTCAACCAACCCTGCACCTTCACCACAATATATGCATTTATCATGATGAGTCCTTTTCCCATTTCCCTACTCACGTCTATCTCATGCCCTTGGCTTTCCCCCATCCCACTCCTTCTCAGTCATGGTTCTATTATAAGTCTCCCTGCTGGGTTCCAACACTACCTCTGTATAAAAATTGTCATATATGGTAGGCATCTTCATACTTTTGTCTCACTTTTAGTTTCCAAAGTCCAACCCACTGTTTTATTTACCTTCATATCAATACTCACGTTTTCAAAACATTAATATTCCCACATGTGATATGCCCAGAAAATAGAACAAAACATTTTAATTTGATTACCTCACTGTATCTACATTTGTGGATCATATATCATATGAAACAGTCATCAGTGGTCTTGGCCTTTCATTTACTTACACATGTCAAACACTTATTTCCTAATTCTATTTATAGAATTTATATAATTAATAATTTATATAAATTACCAAATATATAATGATAAAGTTTAAGGAAATAACATTAATAGATGTCTAAAACAGCTTAAGAATGATATTTTAAAGTAATGATACAAAATAAATTAAAATGCCAATGACTAAATTATCTATACATATGATTTCTCTGAAATTGCAAGTAAATTTTCATTTTTTTCCAAAAAATTCAACCTACGTATAATCTTGTGAAACTGAATAGGAGAATATTGAAATCTTCCAAGAACTGAGGGGATAGGACTGTATTGCTTTCAGCACTATTTAAAGAGACTGTGCTGCTATACAGGCAAATGATGAAAGTGTAGTAGATGTGTGTGTAGGTGCTGCAGGTTTGTATAACATTGACGGGACACTGGAATTGGTCATTACCAGAAACTGGGAAAATTCATTGCAGAATAAAATTTTTCTCCAGAGTACTAATCTTAGAAAAGTGACAGAATTTGGTGCAGTCACAATCATTCACTTACATTATCTCCCATGGAACACACAGAGAGATGACAGAAAATAGGACCAATAACCCAGGTGTCTAGAAATCCATAGATCACACAATCTATATACATTAACAAAAAATGTACTCCAAATACCTTTGTACTGTATTTGTATATAAGTGATATAAAGAAATTATGTAATAAATTATATATTAAAATATTTTCATACAGGTATATAGTCTGGTGTATTGGGTATGTTATGTCCCCCCAAGTCCTCACATACTTTTGATGGGGCTAAGTCTGGCACTTGCTTGTGTTCGGTTTGCTGTACCCACCCAGGGGTGGAGCCGACATACAGTGTAATGGAAGGCGGGTCTTCCTCTTGTTCGCTTCCACTTCCGTCCCTCTCTCACTCTCTCACCAGCACAGCTTGTGGCTTGCAGCTTGCAGCTGCCATGAACGGCTACCTTGGAGCCAACTAATGAACTGAAACTCCCGAGAAACTGTAAGAATAAACCTTTCCTTCCCTAATTTTGGGCGTCAGGTATTTTGTCTCAGCAACGAGTAAAAAGTAACTAAGACATCTGGAAAATAAGAATGTTTCATAAAATCAAAGTTAAAGTCATCCTCTAGCATGTTTCCTTTAGCTATGCTCCATCTACCTTATCTTACCTACAACAGCACAGTTTAGGAGATCAGGGGACAGATAGCAACTCTCTGCCTCAGGAGGAAGTTATCAGAGACCCTCTTGTAACACAGCTCTGAGGGATGATGAAACTGAGAAGTCTCCTAGCTGACCTGTAGTCCCAAGCAGGAAAATCTCACTTAACTCACTGGAAGAAACGACCTGCTTTCTGAGGAACTGAAGATTAATACATAAATGAATACATCAAAGGAAAGTAATGCAGAATGCAAGGTCAG